>CAUYSK010085421.1:0-36686 GCA_963575035.1 Avahi laniger | reverse complement strand
TATCTTTCAAAATTTGTTTATAGCGATTTTTGTGAAACCATGGAGAAGGCAAAAAATTGGAGTTGCTTTCAAATATGAGTTCTACTGCGGAGCACATGCAACGCAGACAGCTGAAAATATCAGTGAAATATATGGCAGGTTGTGGCTAAGGAACGCACAATACATCCATGGTATGAAAAGTTCTATTCTGGTGATTTTAATCATGAAAATGAGCCACATGGGCTACCTGAGACCAACGTGGATAAGGATGAGCTGAAATCTGTAGTGGAAGCAAATTCATTCTAACCTACACATGAATTAGCAGCAAGATTGGATATTACTATTTCGGCAATATTGGACCTATGGAAACAAATCAACAAGGTAAAGAAATTGGATAGATGAGTACCACATCAATTATATGAGCATCAGAAGAGAAACTGGGTTGAAACTTGCCTTTCTTTGCTGCCATGACATAAAGGAAAACTATTTCTATAATGTATTGTTACATGTGATGAAAAATGGATTCTTTTTGATCATTGCAAGCATTCAGCACAATGATTGGATAAAGATGAAGTGCCAAAGCACAGTGCAAAACTGCATATTCATCCAAAAAAGCTAATGTTGTCTGTTTAGTGGTCTTGCTCTGGTATTGTCCACCACAGTTTCATGAAACTTGGCCAACTGATTATAGCAGATGTCTACTGCAACCAATTGGATGAAATGATAAGCATGTTTGCAATTAAGCATCCAAGATTGGCCAGTAGAAACAAGCCAATGCTCCTGAAATACAATGCTGGACCATAATGTTGCACAAACAATGCTGCTTAAAGTACAGAGGCTAGACTTGGAAACTCTCTATCATCCACCATATTCACCAGACCTAGCATCAACTGACTACCACTTCTTCCAGGCTTTGGACCACTTCTTGCAAGGAAAAATATTCAATTCTCAACAAGTTGTGGAAAACACCTTTTGTGATTTCATCGTCACTCGCTCTTCAGGCTTCTTAGCTGCTGGCATAAACAACCTACTGTTAAGACGGCAAAACTGTGTCCATAGTTTAGGCATGTAATTGTACCGCTTCTTGTTTGAGATATAATAAATTAATCTTTTGATTCTAAATTGGACATTTCATATTTAATGACCTAATACTTTCTTGCATGAAATAAAATGCATGTAACAATAATTTGGAGACCCACTCATGTTGCATAAGTATATTCAGTTAATTTCTTTTCACTTCTGCATAGTGTTTTGTCTTAGATATTTATCACATTTATCATTTTCCCTAGAACAATGACCAGGTTGGCTTATAATCCTAGCAATAAATGTTCTTTATGTTTCTTTGAACTCCTTTGTGAGAGCTTCTCTAAAGTATGAACACCTAGGAGTGGAATTGCAGGGTTCTGGGGAATACACATATTTAGTTTCATCAAGCACTGTCAAGTATCCTCCAAAATGACTATACCAATTATATTCATATCAGCTCTGACAGCATGTTAATATTAGTAATTATCTCTTTATAATAGCATTGAAATTGCACATTATTTTTATTATTTCAATAGAAAAACTTTAATTTTGATATCAAAGCTAAATGATTGTGGACATAGATATGGAAGGAATTTTTAGTTTTTCTCTTCTTCATTATCTGTCTGCAGACCACACTTTTATTCTTTCCTCAACTGAATCTGTAATAGTTAAGTTCAAACTCCCATTAATATTAATATCTGCTTTTCAGTTTTATGAATTTGCTTCTCTTTTAGTTAACTGTTCTTTTAAACTAAAGTCTAAAAGTTTCTATTCTGTTCTTTTAGACTAGAGTTTCTATTTTATGGTCATTAGTATGCAAAATTTATAATCTATGTTAAATTCCTCAGTGTTGAGTAAGTTTGGGGCAAATATAGACACCTGTAAGTTGCTTGATAACTTTAATCAGGATAGAAAATTTTGCTTATAGGAACAAAGAATCCAATTTATAACTAAATGTAAGCAAAGGACAAAGAATCCTGATTTTTCTTTCTGCAGAAGTTAACAGTAATATGGCTAAAAGCCTAAGATTTCTAGTTTATTAAGGTATTGCTTATCTTTGAGTGTTTATGTTCTCTGGGAAATGGCTTTTACTGTTTTAGGTGTAAGTACATCAAAATTTTTCTCGTATCTGGAAAAATGTTCTTACATTTAAGGTTCCTAAAAAGAATGACATTTGGCAGAACAACATCAAAAATTGCCCCTTAATTTTGATTAATCATTTGGGGTTAAGATTCTATAATCCATAATTCAAGTACTGATATCAAAGCCTGAAAAAATGGGCCAAATTAAATAAAACTTGATTAGTCAGAAACACTGCTCAACTGTTTCTTTATGGGGTAACTTTTTGCTCCCAAATAACCATCATATCTTGAATAATAAAAGTTTAAGAATGATTACAAACCAGATCATTTTGATTCATTCACAATATGGTTCTTCACATTAACACAAATTATTATAAGAATTGAAATAAAATGACCCTTAAACTTCTGAGTCAATTAATCTTAGAAGATTTAATAAATGTTAGGTATCTGAAAGCCCTATTTACTACCATTTTATTCATGGGGGGATTTAGTGATTTATACAACACAGGTAATTGATAGATATGCAAAAGCCTCATGTATCCCATTGAAGCCTATGTGTTGGGATGGAGATTGTTATACTGAGATATGGTTATGGCCAGCACAAGTGTGTTATCTTATCCTTTTAAAGCAGCAATTTCAGGGTACATGCGATTCACCCATCAGGAGAATGCTACAACAAGGTATTTTTAGCTTCCTGAACTCTGTTTAAAACAAAACACAAAAAGCCTCCCCTAACAAATTTTTTTTAAAAAAGATCACACCTTGGCAAATTTAAAACTTGAAGTTTATACTCATCTCTTGGTGTCAGAAATGTGCAACCAAGAAACTTATATACAACATATAAACACAATTTCACATGTGGTGGGGGGGCATTCCAACACTCCAAGCCACCTGAGAGTCCTTCAGGAAAAAAGTCTGGATAAAACCAAATCCAAACTCAAACATTGCAAAACATTAACAGAAGCAACTGATCATAGAAATAAGAAAGCAAATATAAGAAGAGAATTAACACACTAATAAATTTGAATAAGAGAGCAAATGATTTTGAAATGCTACAAAATATTTTAAATGATTTGCTCTAAAAAAGAAGTCTAAATGTAAGGTGAATTTTAAAATTGCAAGAAACTTACAGAAATAAATGATGTTTAAAACTCACTAGAGGAAATAAACAGATTAGGAACAGTTAAAGAGCCAATTTTTAACCAGAGCTCCAACTTAAAAAAAAAAAAAAAAAGAATACAGCACATAAAATGAAGAGATTTTGAAGTATTTAAAACTTAAAAGATTAATAGACATGAATGTTGACAGACACAGAACATAGATAGAATGAGGAAATGAAATGTAGGTCTTACAGGAATTCCAGAAGCAAAGAAAAACAACAATGGGGGACAGGTGGTCTTTGAAGAATTAAATGAAATAACTTCAACATGCTTTTTACTGGAAGTGCTCAAAAATGCTAATTCTCTGCTCCTTTTCCCAACTATCTCTTGCTTTCTAATTAAAAACAATGAAATTAAAATTTAAGACTTTTATGTCTTCTCTTAGACTTGTTTCCTCCTTCATGCCCAGCATTTTATGTATGCTATTTGTTTGTCCTCCTAAGGATGCTACCGTATCTTTATTACTTCCATTTATCTGAAGAAGAAACTGAAATTCAGAGAGGATAATAGCTTGCATGAAATCATACTGCTGGGATTCAAACCTAACATATTATACTTCACCCCAAAGCATTGTGTTTTACCTCTGTTGCAATGCTTTCAGTTGCAATTTTCTAATATTAATTATCATATTAAATAGCAAGACTACATCATCAAAAAATGTTCATGAGATAAGGATTTTTAGATAAAACAGAGAAAAATCTCTTTATTGGAAGTAGAATAGAAATAATCAGGGACATGTATATCACATGTCGAATTTATAAAATTTTTCAAAATTGCTGTACAGTTGTTAATTGGAAAGACCATACCTTTTCCAGGCAGTTTACAAGAAACAATTCAGCCCGAAGCAATTTTTTTCCTCTTCTTTGTGGCAGATAAGCATAATGGATTTGTTGGCAGTCCCTTAAGCTATTCAGCTAATAATACAGTAGACAGTGTGTCCTGACTTGCTTTAATCACTTATCAAAATTCCTGTTGTGTTTGTTCAGTGGGACAATGTTTGCTTTCCAACTGAACTCAGAACAAGGGGCTTGCACGCAACCTTATGTATACTTAGCCCCCCATTTCTTGTATGTGTGTCCCAATTCTATTCATTTTTTTTAAAATATTGTGCAACTACTATGTTGTAAGCATGTACGTATTCCTCAGTATTAATTATAATGAATATAACTGTTTTTGACCTCATGGAGCTTACCATCTAATGGGGTGACAGGAAAAAAAATTGAGAAATGAAACAATTAAATAATTATAAATTTTGATTAAGTGCTATAAAAGAAACACATTTAAGGTACTGACCTTATTTGAGGTTACCTATTTTTGATGATTAAAGGACATCTTTCTAAAAACTGACTTTAAATACATGAAATCCATACTCTCCAAAACCTTTTCCATATCAGCAGATGTTATTCTGCTAGCTCTGGTGATAATAGCTCAATAATCCCATTGTAGGGATGGGGCTCCTTCATCACATAGCCACCAAATGGCTATAGGCAGGCTGGAGTTTTAAATATGGGAAATTACTTTAAGGTATCTCCATAAAGTGATTTCCCATATTTAAAACTCGTACTATTCAGCTTTAAGAAACAGTGGTGATATAGCACCTCTTGTATACTCCTGGATAGAGCTGGAACGCATTCTACTAAGTGAAGTATCCCAAGAATGGAAAAAACAAGCACCACATGTACTCATCATCAAATTGCTATTAACTGATCAACACATAAGTGCACATATAAGAATAACATCTACTGGATGTCGGGGAGAGGGGAGGGAGGAGGAGGGGACAGGTATTTGCATACACAAAGAGTGCAATGCGCACCATCCAAAGGATGGACATACTTGAAACTCAGACTTGGGGGGGTGAGAGGGGGCAAGGACAACATACGTAACCTAAACATCTGTACCCCCATAATATGCTGAAATAAAAAAATAAATAAATAAATAAGGGAAATCAGAATTAAGCCTTTCAACAACAGGCAACATATCTAGGTTTAATTCTCTCTCTTTTCTTGCCCCATTTTCCTTCCTCACCATTACTTATTTTCATCTTTCCTAAATATTTTTATTATCTTCTACTCTTTCATCCAACCTCTAGATTTACTTTCAGTTCTAGGACCCACCTCTCTGCCCTGTATGTATGGCAGGTGCTCCTTCCTATGTCTAAGCTCGCATTTTTTCTCCATCTATCCTGGCCCTATTGTCCTTCAAAGACGGATTTATCGTGCAGTTCATCCAACAAAACATGATGAAGCAGAATTTAGAATTTATTCATTCTTTCCTTTATTCAATGCACTTTTTAACACCAGGCAATGTACTAGATTCTAAGAAAATAACTATGAAAATAAAAACATGCCATGAAAATCATTTTTCGTAAGAGAGTTGATGAAAAACACTGAAATAAGTGCTTAATAAATTCAAAGTAAGAACAAATTTTACATGATCCAAGCAACCTGTCAGGAAAGAATTAGAATTATTTACAATCGCTTGTGAAACATTACACACATTCCAAGGAATTGGTAATTTGTTTTTTAATAAAATCACAGTAAAACATACACACAGAAAGAAACTGCCACATTTACTTTCCCATCAACATGAACTTAAACATAGTTATCTCTTTTTTATTCAACAAATTAAAAACTGTTAATTGAGTTGTGAAATATATGTAGTGGGTCACAAACAGCATTTTAAAAAAGTGAGATAGAACAAGATAGAAAATACTAGATCATATTGTATGGGCTAAATGTAAATTTTTACTCATAAGTATTTTGTTTCAATATATGCATGTGTGTGTCCCTGGTTGTAGCATAAAATTATTTTTTAGTGTGAATTAGAAAATTTTAAGGCCAGGCCACTGTATTAAAGGCTTCTTATGAAGTCCTCTTAACTGGAAGTTAGATAAACTTTATTTACACAGCAATAACTGAGGGGTCAGTCATTCAACCCTTTTGCTCATCAGCTTCTCAATCTATAACACAAAGATTGTGAACCCTATTCTCTGCCAAACTTAAGAGTTACTATTAACACAAAATTCTTCCACTCAAATTAATTGAAAGAAGTGTATCGGTCAGTTGGCTAAGCTTCACTTTAAGAATAGTTTTTTTGCTGGTGGTATGTTGTTAAAACAGATTGCACAAAATGACTGTCATTGCTTGGCAACTTTGTGCTCACTCATCTTATTGATTAGCTAGAAGTAAATTCTACTTTTTCCACAAGAACCTTTCTTCTCTAACCATAGAGTCTACCACAGTACCTGCCATTTAGTAAGTAAGTAGTTGTCGAATGACCCATTAATTATAAACCATGCTTTTTTTTTTTTTTTTTACAATGCTAAAAAGATTGTAAACTACTTAAATGTTCTCTGTATAATCTATTTTTTGTGTCGTTTAGTGCTTAGATTTCAATTCAAAATTAGCACGGGAGGGTTTAAACTAAAAACATGCAGAGACAATGTGCAATGCCTGATACAAAAATTATGTGGCTGCATAATACAAAACTCCCAGAAAATATATACAGCCCAGCAGGCAACCTATAAATGTTGATTTGATATTTGATTTGACAGGTGAGTTAGAGAGCAAAGGCATTTAAGCTTTTCAATCTAATTTTGCATTTACATTATTCCCACTAGGGAAAACATGTCCCTGGTCTCACTATGCATCTAAATTTCTGGGCTTACATATTTGAATATGCTTGAAATTTTTAACTGGTTTAATAACTAAAGTTATATGTAACTATACCTAATATCTTTTTTTTACAAATATTGCAATAAAATTGAGAACAAAAATAATATATCATTAAGGTGTTCGACCTGGTTCTCAAATAAGCTCCCACATCATGATTATTTTGTTTAAGCCAGATAATTAACTCTCTCCAGCCACCCACAGAAAATGATAAGTAGGAATATCAAATTCTAGCTTCTGTGCTTTCCAGTGGGCAAGAAAATATTTCTTCTGCTACTTCATCAGAAATTAAAAGAAATGGATCAAAAAATCCTGACCCCTAATTGGAGATGAATGTGACTGGCTGACCTACTTAAGAAGCTGCTGCTTACCATGTGGCTTCAGTGCAGACTGGGAGAAAAACCATGTTGAACAGTAACCAGGTGCAATAGTTGATGCTAAGGAAAAAGGCAGAAATTCCTTATTTGCTAACAGAAAAAAAATGCAAAAAGGCCATTTTCTGACCTAAAATATTTTATTCAGGTAAAAATATATATGTTACCTCCTATTTGTTGCTGAGTAATTCTTATTTTATTGGCTATTCTTAAGAGAGAAGGAATTTTAAATAAATAGTATAGTTTTTGTGAATTTGTAAAATGATAGGGATTTGATAAAAGGAAATTAAAAGGATTGAAAGGTAAATGCTAAAGTCATGAAAAATGGAAAAGCTGGCCAATAAGACCACTGTTTACTCATACAGCTGTATCTAAAATCTCACTGCTATAGACTAAATGTTTATGTCCCCTCCAAATTCAAATGTTGAAATTCTAACCTTCAATCTGTGATGTTATTATTAAAGTTGGGGCCTTTGGAAGGCAACCAGGTCATTAGGTAACGAGAGTGGAGCCTTAGTGAATGGGGTTTGTGCCCTTATGAAGGAGATCTCAGAGAGCTGCCTTGCCTCTTTCATCATGTGAGCACACAGGGAGAAGGAAGTACCATCCAGGAAACAGGAAGAAGGACTTCACCAACATGAAATCTAATGGTGTCTTGATCTTGGATTTACCAGCCATCAGAACTGTGAGAAATGAATTCTGTTGTTATAAGCCACTTAGCATTTTTTTTTTTTTTTTTGAGACAGAGTCTCACTCTGTTGCCTGGGCTAGAGTGAGTACCGTGGCTTCAGCCTAGCTCACAGCAACCTCAAACTCCTGGGCTCAAGCGATCCTTCTGCCTCAGCCTCCCGAGTAGCTGGGACTACAGGCATGTGCCACCATGCCCAGCTAATTTTTTCTATATATTTTTAGTTGTCCAATTTCAGCATCTCGCTCTTGCTCAGGCCGGTCTCGAACTCCTGACCTTGAGCGATCCACCGGCCTCAGCCTCCCAGAGTGCTAGGATTACAGGCGTGAGCCACCGCGCCTGGCCAAGCCACTTAGTATTCCTATAACAGCCTAAGTGGACTAAGACATTCACCAACCTAAACTTTTATAGTGGCCTCATATACCAGACTTGTGGAATAGAAGATATTGATAAAACAAAGAAGCTGCTCCCTGATCTTGTCCTATTTAGATTGATATGTTTGTGTTGAGCTTTGCTCCTATCCCATCTCTTGCCATCCAGAAAAGGAAAGTTTTGAGAATTAAGGCTAGGAAATGCCAAATTTGAAGATCAAAGACATTGTTCGACTAAATACCACAACCACGGCATTTAGGTTTCCTGGTCTTTTTTACTTACTCTTCAGGCTAAGATAAGAAGGATAAGGAGGAGAGGGTTTGAACCTTTTTGATTTTTGTTTTTTGCAAGATGGGGTCTTGCTCTGTTGCCCAGGCTGGAGTGCAGTAGTGCAATCATAGCTCACTATAGCCTCAAACTCCTGGGCTCAAGCAATGGTATCGCCTCAGCCTCCTGAGTAACTAGGAGTAGAGGCACACCCCACCATACCCAGCTAATTTTTTTAAACTTTTTATAGAGACAGGTTTTTGCTATATTGCCCAAGCTAGTCTCAAACTCCTGGCCTGAAGTGATCCTCCCACCTGGACCTCTCAAAGTGCTGAGATCATAGGCCTAAGACACCACACCTGGCCTTGATCCTACATAGAAACTAGCTTGGCCATAAAAATTCTGGGGTTTTCTGTCTTCAATGAGATCCTTTCTAGAGTTTAAGGAGAAGTAAATTTCTTTCCTTGGCATGATTTTTTTTTACACCTGCATTTGGGGTGTGAAATGAAGCCGGCATCCTAACCCAGGGAATGCAGAGTTAAAGGAACGAGCATACTGGTAAGAAAGAGCAGACTTTGCACTGGCCTTGCCTGTTGCTCTGCCCGTTGCTCTAAGTGGCATTTTTAAGTAGCTGTGAGGGGACGGGAGGTATGTACTCAGTATCTGGGCTGTTGGTCAGATATCTCCATCCCAGCAGAGATTCAGCCATTCTCTCTGTATGTTTCCCACAACACTGAGACCAGCTTTGATAATCTTCTTTCCCCTGGAACTACACTCTAAACTTTATGCCCAGAAGAGAAACAATTTCTAATATTGTCATGTGGGGGCTGCTAATTATTTCTAAAGTTTCTAAAATAATAGCATATGTTCTTTAACATGTTTGTCTCTGAATGAAATCAGGTGTTTTGAAATATAAGTTATTTTGTTATTTTTAAATCCATTACAAATGGTAAAAGTACAAAAATCTACTTAGGAAATATATAGTATTCTTAAAAACTTGCTCCAGATAATTCTACTGTTTCTTTGACATATCTACATTGTCTTTGCAAGCTTTGGTATAATTTTCATAGCCTCCATTAAGGAAAAGAGCCACAGAAAGTATTAAATAGCTGTTTCTTCAGTGACCAGGTTACAACAATGTCCCTGAATAAAATTATTTTTTCCCTGTTTGTATAACTTGTCTATCCAGTTTAACTCTAATCTACGTACACACATTTAAACAAATTGGATATGTGTGTATGTGTATGTATCTAATAAGTAACCAAAGTAGTTTAATAATCAAAATATCCTGGTTTATATTTTGATACATTTGGGGAAAATATTTTTGAAAATTTAAAAAAAGTTATTATATTGTTTTATAAGAAAAAAATTATTCTTACTCTAAGCTAGAGTTGGCAGCTCTGATCCAGTGGTTTGGTATAAAGGACACTATATAAATAGCTAATAATGATTAATTTATGACAGCTTTCTAAGTGTCAGCTAGTGTGCTAAATGTTTCATACACATTGTTTTACTTAAATCTTCCAACAACTCCATGAGAGAGTTGATATTATCATTTCCGTTTAGAGTTAAGAAAATGAGGCTGAGAGAGAAATAATTTGCTCAAGAGTATATGAGTAGTAGGTGAGGGGGCTGAGGATGAGTGTACCGTCCATAAAGCATGGATTCTAACCCAGGATGTTCTGCTTACCAACCACTTGACCTTCAACAAATCACTCACTCCTTACTGAGTCTCAGGTTTCTTTCTCAGAAGATGAAAGCACCATGAGAACAAAGTAAGAGGCAAAGGAAAGCATTGCAAAAACTCTCAGCCACACTGTTGGGAACTAAAATATCTGAGATGTTTCTATTTCTACACTAAAATATCATGATCTGGTTTTTTTTCTTCAATCTTTTCCTTTTCTAGTTCCTCATGGCTGCCTTTTCTAAAAGTTTCAAATTTATCATGTGCCTTCCAAGCTCAGAAATCAGGCAAATTGCATAGAGCAGTAGGTTTTCGACTACTGTGCATGGCTGGGCTGTTTTTCATGTGCAAGGATTGGGTGGATAGGGAAGGAAAGTATTGGACGAAGGGCAATGGGTGTAGCTGCTCTATATGCAGACATTAAATTACTACCGACTCACTGCATATCCCAACATCTTTTCCCCTCTGCTTTCAATGATACTCATTCATTCTGGATTTAAGATTACTCTGCGATTCTACCTGGTTGGTAGATTCACATATTTTGTATACAAATTTATCACTTTATTAAATCTGGTAACAGACTCAATATTTTCTATCTATCTGCCAAAGGTATATTAAAATATCATTTCCTTTTATGGTGCCCTATTATGTTTATTCCTGTGGAATTACTAACGCATTCTCCTTTTATTAAGGTCTTATGAAGAAAGGGAGAAAAACACTTGGGCTTCAGTCGTAAGTTTGAAATGGAAGTTCCTTACTTCCATATATTTTAGAGGCAACAATATATTGATTTTAGGATACAGACATTGATATCATCAATCTAATTTTGTGAAACAACAGTGTTCTGTCTCACATGGTTTGGAAATACCACACGCCTTCCTACAATTTTGACTTTTTGTAGGCATGTCATCTTGCCAACATGTAAAACTCTCAATGGCGGTAACATGTCTTAATTTTTTTTACTTGGCCCTCAAGATGTGCACATTGAAAGATTTAATGCTTTTTTTAAATGGACGAAACTAAAAGAGAAACAAATCACAACAGTCTTTGTAAATCATAGAGAAACTTCACATTTTCCCATTGTAGTTCTGCAAGTACCCGTCATTTATTTCCTCAGCTGTGGTGTGTGCTTCTTCTGTACTTCAGACAGTGACCTTTTCCATGACGCGAGATAAAAAAGTTAAAGACTTTAAAATATTAAGTAACTTGTTACTCTTAAGCCATTTGGATTTATTTCTATAATAACATCACAAGTATGTGGTTTTTTAAAACATTTCTAAATATTCAAATAAACAGATTCTTCAACCAAACCTCAAACAACCTCAGGAAGTAGGACAAGTATTTATAACTGCAACTCCAAAACGAAAAAGTTCGTGACTCTGCCAATATTTTTAGTTACTGGTAAATCTGAAATTGAAATGAAGTCTTTTGACTCTTGGGACATAGATTTTTACACTATTCTATATTTTTGTTCAATAATAAATTTCATCTGTAACTTACAGACAATTTTTCTAGTCTCCAGGACAGGTAGGACGGTAGGGGTGGGTGTGCTTGTGGAAAGGGAAGGAATGTAAAAACATAGAAAGGAAAAAGATTCAAATAATAAGTCATAGAGGAGGTTAGAAGAGAAATAATCCTTTTTAGTAACTGCAGGGAAATTTCAGGCTCAGTTTGTCCCTTCATAACCATGGGGGGCAAGTCTTGCTCCTAGAACTGTAAGAGGTATCAATGTGCAGGACAGCAATAAGAAGATAAGACCTCTCTCTTCAACTTGAACTTGGCACATGTCTTTGGGCTGGCTCCCTTTCCCAACCTGCAAGTCATCTTTCTTTGTTTTCTCAGGATAAGAACTTCAGGGAAAGCTATCAGATCAACCATGTGGTTAATGCCTGTTTCTTTCTTCTTATGCCTATCCCAGCTGTTATGTAAAAAATTAACTGAAAAAGAACAAAACACAGATGTTTCTGTCTCTTCAGGGGGAAGTCAGACAGGGACATTACTTAAGCACTGATCGAACAACACAAAAACCATTACGTGATTATCCCAGACTTTTCTCTAATTATCATAGAATTATGAGATTTGGGAGTTGGCCTAAAGACAGGAAGTGTAGGAGAAAATAGGAAAGTATTTTAATAGTTGAACTATCTGAAAAGAGATGCTTTTAGAGAAAAAATCATCTTACCCTTGCCCTTTACTGATAAGACAGAGGAGAAAGGGGGGGAGGGAAAGACAGAGAGAGAAAGAGAGAGAGAGAGAGAAATGAATCAACTATTGATTCAGAAAGAACAGCTTCTATGCCTTTAAGAAGTTTTCTGTATTTTAGTATACAAGAAAACTGAAAATGATAAAAAATAGACTTTATGGCTTCTAAATTAGATTAATTCAGGAAACAAAAGAAACTTTAATTGTATTATTTTAAAGAACTATGACAAGAAAGTGAGAAGGTGGATAAAGAAGGAAGTTTTCGTTTTTTACAACTTTTGTACACATAAGCAGTCATGCCTCCTTATTTGATATAGGCATATCCATTATATTCAATAGAGATAGAGAATTCTCTCCCAGTAATTAACACAAAATGCTATTTAGAGGTGAAATTTTCTGAGGGTGGTTAAGTTCTAGTCAGTAAATTCATTTATATTACATTTTACTAGAAGGTTTAACATTTAAAAAATTTTAACAAAAAGAATTTTAGAAATGAAATCATAATTTATAAAACTTTTATTAATGGAATAACTTTTACCTTGGCTACCAAGTGCCTGGTAAGTTGTCAGATGTTTGTAAGATTAGAGAAAAAGAGGAAACAATTATTGATACCTAATATTCATAAGGCCATGTTATTAAATGTCTTGTTTTTGCCTTTAGAAGAGACGTCAAGGACCCTGCAGTCTTGGCGAAGGCCATAAAGACATTGCCAAACAAAGCTTGAAGAAACATGCTCCCTGCATTCTCTGATCTTTAAAAGTGGGTAAGACATAGAAAAACTCAAATTTCACCTCCTTTGTAAAATGTCCCTTGTTATCCAGTCTCCACTGCTCTCTGCCCTCCATCACCCCAACTTGTCGGATAGTGTTTATCTGGATCATTCATTTGGCAGTTTGTCATATCCTACACATTACGACTTCTCTTTTCTTGTAAGTGTTTTAAGTCTTTAAACCTGAGTTTCTCACGTTCATTTTATCTCCCTGTCAAAGAGATGATAGCCCTTTAAGAACAGGAATAATTTCTTCTATTAATTTTATTCTTCACAAGAGCTAGCATAATTTTTTGTTCAATAAACACTCAATTTTATTGTATTTGAAAAAAAATTAGACAATGAGAGATAGTATATCAACCATGTAGTAAATTATTCACTGAAAACCCAGAGAAGAGAAAAATCAATATACACAGAAGTAGTTTGGGAAATCTTCAGGGAACAGATAGAACTTGAACTGGGCCCTGAATGACAGAGTAACTTGGAGAGAAAATGCACGTTAGATGAGGCATCTCATGTAAACTAATTACCATGCACTTTCAACGTAGCATGCAATTAAGATACTACTGCCTAAAGAAATGAACTGTCTCCCAAGGTAAACTCATAGATAATTGTTAGATGGTTCAATGTGACATTAAAGTTGAGATTTGGGGCTGCAATGATTTTCTAGTGAAATCGTGAATATTATTATGAGCACTGAGCCTAAGATAAATTGGGCTATGGAATTAATAAAATGTAATAAGTTCCACTTTTCCTTCCTCACACCATTTCGTGAGGCTTTTCTGGAGACTTGTAATTGTGGTTGAAATAAAACCAGGTTTTGCTCTAGGAAAACACATGTGTTTACCTGTGTTCCGTAAGTAAATGGAGAGGTGAGAATTTGTTGAGAAAGAAGTAGCAATAGTGAGGATAAATTGAACCAAGACTGGTTAGTGTGCTAAACACTGTCTTACTCGAGTCCAGGGTTACACTACATTGAAGATTTGCCTCTTTATTCAAAATACATGTATCTTTAATCATAATTAACGATGGCATATGATTTTAGATTTTAAAAGAATCCTGTGGTAAATCGCGTTGAGATTCTAGCAAGAAATACATGGCACTCTCAGCTGGGATTTTTGAGACACTCTTGCTACATTCCTTTTTTACCACCTTTTCCCTAAAATATACTTCCCTCCATCTGCCAAAAGCCTGACATTAGTGAGCAAAAGGAGTACTACCGTCAAATAGGCCTTGGAAACCTCCAAACCGCCGAGGCCCAGGACCTATAGGCACAAAGGTGTCCAGCCCAATCGGGAGTTTATAACATCCCCAGCACCTCCTGCCCATGAAAGAAATGAATTTTAAGCCTACACTATAAGAGTTCCCACAGATTCTTTCTTCCCTTAGTCGAGAAGTATTTGGGAAAATTGAAGAAAGTTTTTTAATTAATAATATTTTTAATTAACAAATCACAGAAGACTGTACTTTTAAAAAAGTACACTCTAGAAGTGAGATAAATGTTAAAAAGTAGGATTAACAGAATCAAAAAGCAACATTGAGAACCTAGGGACTAGCAACGGCAGGAAGATGTTGAACCCATACAAGGGAAGAAATGTTACCAGAGCTGGGTCCGTAGCTGAGAATTTAATGGAGGGCTGCCTGACAGGAGCTGCTGTCAGGAAAGGACTCAGCCTCTGCCAGAACCATGTGGAACAAGAGTGAAAAAAAAAAAAAAAACCTGATCATTTTATTCTCAATATCCTTCTGGTACCTCCCATTGGGCAAACATACCTAAAAGCCAGTGGATAAAGTAATGTGGATTATGTAAGCCCAGAAGATCAGCACCTGGGACTTAGAGCAGGGCAAAAAAGGACAGTAATGTCTGGGAGGAAATGGGAAACATATAGCACATGCACCTGCCAATAACTTCATAAATTATAAATTTGTAATTTAATATATCAGATTTGCTCTAAGAAAGTACTCTTCACACATATTTATTGCATGCTTACAATGTGCCCAACACAATGGTAGACATAACAGGTAATAAATGTATTAAACTTTCTCTTCCCTCATGCAGCTTTCAGTCTACTTAAGACTTAAGATCTACCAAGATAAAAGGTTAAAATAATGCAAGAGTTAAATATCGAAGGCAAATGCATAAAGGTTGTGTCTTTCAAATGAATGTCAAATGAGATGTTAGACAACAGCCGAATAAGGGATGATCCCATTGTTTTGTCAGCGGTATTGCCAAATTTATGGCGAAGAGAAGTATCTTCCTCTATAAATGGCAACATTTTCTAAGACAGTCTTTTCCCTCATTCACTCCCCATTTCTTCCAGTCCCATCTTCCTCCATAGTGCCTGAAACTAACGTCTGTTTATAGCAAGTATTGAGACAGGACATTTTCTCCCATTTCTGACTCCTCATTTCTTAGCCCCAACTGTTATGTCTTTTCTCAATCCAGTGTGAGTCCCCCAGTGACAAGGCTGGACAGTATTTTCCACTTCTCATATTGTAAAATTACTGGATTATACTATTGAGTAGATTCAGTAATTAAATATGAAAGGTAACATTAATTCATCTACATTTATCAGATTAGGAAACTGAAGGATAGAGAATTGCTCAAGGTCACACAACTAATATATCTAACAGTACAGGTGTTCAGTGTCTGTACAATGAAGCTCAAACTCTTTTAGAATGGCATAAAAAGTCCATTACCACCTGTCCCGCCTGTATCTCCAGCCAGTTCACTTATTAATTGCTATGGGCTAAATTGTACCCCCATCCCCAATTCATATGTTGAAACCCTAGGCCCCAATGTGATAGTAGTTGGAAATGGGCCCTTTAGGAGGTAAATAGGGTTTGATGAGGTCATGAGGGTGGGGCCACCATGAAGGGATTAGTGGCTTTATAAATGAAAACAAGATAGAGATTGTTAGCCCCACCATATGAGGATACCCCAAGAAGGTGCCAACTGCAAGCTAGGAAGAGGGCCCTCATCAAAAGGGCAATTAGCGGGCACATTGATCTTCAACTTCCCAGCCTCCAGAACTGTGAGAAATTTCTTTACTTGTGCCTCCATCTGTGGTATTTTGTTATGACAACCTGACCTAAGACACACGTGGTATACCTTGCACAAAAACCTAATCACTTTTCTCTGAATGTGAATGTGATTTAGAATATCTGCTTTGAATGTTTTCTGTGACCTCCTCCACTCTGAACAACTTTATCTTCTGCGTCTGGTAACACTCTATTCACTTTTCAAAGACAAGCTCAATCACTTCCTATAATCCCTTCTCCAACCTCTTTTGGTAGAACAAATCCTCCCCTTAGCACTTTTCAAACAGCTTTATTAGAGAAATAAATGTTCTATTTCCTCAGGGAATTGAACTGATTCATCTAGGCTTATCAGTATCTAGCATGTTTTCTTGAAATCTAGAAATATTGCAACATTTGTTTGTTACATGAATGAGATAATGAATGAAAGAAGTATGCACCAGAACCTGAACAAAGAAACTTACATTGCTAGAGTGTATCATTTGAAATAGTTGACCTCAATGGATGAAGAAGTTTCTCAGTTTAAGACTGAGACTGGGCTTATAGTCCATCTCTTTTGGACATATACTATGTCATGGCACTGTGTATATAAGACATAGGATAAAAAAAACTTTTTAAATTTATTCTCAAAACTTTAAATTATTTTTACGTGCATTGAAATGTGTTCATTTTTCCAAGAGTGCTTTCAGAAGTCAGATATTTCAAGATCCAATGAAAATCTCTTGTAGTAACTAACGAGCCCTAAAAATCGTAGATTTAACTGCTATGTAACACCTAATAAGTGTTTCATAAATGAGGACTTTCTACGTTAGAATTTCTTGGGATGATTAATAAAATTAGATAACTGGACTATGCCCCAGACCTTCTAGATCAGATCTTTGTCAGATAAGTCTAGAAATTTGCATTTTAATAAGTTCTTCCAGGAATTCCCAAACACACTAATGTTTCCTTGAATGTCAAGATGGTTTTCTTCCTTACCTCTTTTAAGTCTTTACTGACATGGAAACATCTCAAAAATATCATTTCTGACCACCCTGTTTGAAACTAGGAGAACAGGTATTTTTAAAGAATATGTTTTGTTCACTGTTTCATGTCCAATGTCTAGTAAAGTCCTTGACCATTACAGGGTTCAATAAATATTTGTTAAATAAATGAATGACTCCACCAAGTATTTTCAGTTTACATACTTACAATACTAATATTCTTTCACCTTTTTTCTTCATCAAGAAGAGATCTCAACTCTACTTCTTCCAAGAAAAGAAAAAAGAAAGCAATGTACAATTTGGATCTGTAGATAAAAAGATGAAAGTTGTCTGGAAATATGCCTTGTGTTCTTTGCACTACAACCCACCAGGAAAATTTTTCTCTCTGTCTCTCCATCATCACCATCTTTGTGTATTTCTTTAATGTCAAACTCTGGGGTCAAAGATTGGATGAGGACGAAAGTAAAGGAGAAGATCAAGAAGTGTCAACCTTAATGGTAGCAATAAATAATGTTTTGCTAAAAGCTGCCTAAGAATAGATGACACAGTCTGTGTAGGAGTATGTAAATGATATGCAAATTGAATCTAATTTTAATGCAAATGCATATGTGGTCCTCCTAACTATTTCATGCACCTGGATAGAACCCCTAGGAAAATTCTAGTGCAGAGAAACGTGCTTTCAGTAATGTTTTAATGACTGGGTGGATTGGAGAGCAGAGGGTACCATACCTGGCATGTATTATAAGGTCTGCTAGTTAGCTGCTAAAAACAAGCTCTTAAACAAGCTCTTATACATGTAATATTGCTTTGCAGCTTTGATGAGCTACCACTTTGAATTATACATACCTTAACTTACCTGTTTTATAAATGGGTATGACATTGCTTTGCCTCAACCCAGTGGGCAGTGTTTATTAGCTAACACATTGTTTAAACCAGGGAACATGTAGAAATTTTTGGACCGGCGCTACTGCTAAATGTAAATTATCCCAACTCAGTGTTATGGTCACATTTCATTATGAAACACCATCCAGCATGTTTGGGTAATTTGCATCCTACTAGTAATGTGAGTTTTACGAAATGGAGAAAAACTGTTATAAAAAGTTTATGGTAAAATAAGTTTTTCAATGTTGTTTTAAGAGCTTAAATATATGCAAAGTTGATAGAAGAAACAAAGGCTCAAAGGAAATGTCTCAGTACAAAGACTATAAATGGGAGACAAAGGGATTAAGTACCATTTTGTCTTATGATAGCATTGCATGGTTTGTCCATTTTGAAGAATGACAATCAATCGTGAAAAAAATACCACCTCATATTTCTATAGTCCCTAATTATTATCAATGCTCTTCCAACTCTATTAGGATAATGAGCTTTTAGCTAATTATGGTGTGGGGCAGCTTCCTATACTGTTTCAAGTCAAAGGGGTTGGTTAATTTGACCTAGTTTGCTTTTGTAGACTGAGCTTTCAGTGTGATGTCCAAAAAATCATTGCCAAGGCCAATGTCAAGAAGCATTTTCTCTGTGTTCACTCCTAGGGGTTTTCTTCTGGGCATATACCTAACAAAAATGAAAGCACCACTTCATAAAGATATCTACTCTCCCACAGTCATTGCAGTATTATTCACAATAGCCAAGATATGGAAACAACCTATATGAGCATCAACAGATGAATAGATAAAGAAATTGTGGTGTGTGTGTGTATGCATGCGTGTGTGATGGAATATTATTCAGCCATAAAAAGGAGATTTTGTCATTTACTGCAACATGGATAAAATTGGAAGACATTATGCTACATGAAATAAACTAGACACAAAAGGAAAAATATTGCATGGTCTTACTTATATGTGTGCTCTAAAAAAAATAAATAAAAAAAAAACAGAAAAGAAAAAGTCGAACATACAGAGATAGAGAATAAAACAGCAAAACAGCAGTTACCAGGGGTGAAGTGAGGAGCAAATGGGGAGATATCACTTAGAGGTTACAAAGGAGGATATGTAGGATGGGGAGACATAAGTTAGCAGTTACAAAATAGAATATGTAGCAGATACACAGAATAAACAAGTCTAGAGACCTAACGTACAACATGAGAACTAGTTAATAAAATTGTGCTGTATTTTGGATTCCTGCTAAATGAATAGATTTTAGCTGCTCTTGCCACAAAAATAAAACCAAAATGGGTAGCTATATGAGATGATGGGTATGTTAGTTTTCTTCACTATATAAGAATTTTACTATCCATATGTATCATATAACATCATGTTACATACCCATGTATTACACAGATTAGACATAGATAAAGATAAAATTAATAAGTTGGAATATATATCTGAAGAAATCATCCAGAATGTAGCACTAAGAGAAAAATGATAAATAAATACCAAAAAAGCCTAGGAGATATATACAACAGATTGAATCTATTAATCGTATATTTGGAATGCTGGAAGGAGATATTAGAGGCAATATTTTTAAAAGTAACCACATAAATTATCCAGCACCAAAAGTAACAAATCGATAAGTCTTCATATATTCTGCCTAAATAGATACTAAAATTAACCAAAGAGAAAATACCTTAAAGAAAGCCAGAGAAAAAGGAGAGATCACCCAAGAAAGAAAAACAAATGGAATGACAGATTTCTCAATGGGAAAAATTTTAAAAACTTGAATAATAAAGTTACCTTAGAATTGTGAATCCAGCAAAAATACTATTCAAAAGAAAGGACAAAATTAAAATGCTTACAGAAAAATTTAACCTTAAAGAATTTTCAGTGGGCTACAAGACAATCTGTCACTATGCTCCTACACATTCAACAAGATCTTTCATTTCTAACCATGGTCCTTGTTTTTAAAATAAGCTTGTATACCCAAACTTTATTTCTCTGGGGGAGGAGGTGTCATTTTTGTCAATCACATTTCTTATCAATCTTATTTCTTATCATAGGAAACTTATTCCTGAGATTCAATGCATATTTTCATGATCTAGTCATTCACCCTTCTCACAAGATTTTTGTTTGATCCAAACTATTAACTGCTCACATCCAAATATGCTTAATTCCCAGTGTGAATCTAAGGAACTTCCATTCTGTAGCCTCAGTGACATGTACAGATGGGTTTGTGTTCTATAGGAATGTAGAGCTAAGCTGTATTTTGATCATTTCGTCACCCTTTCATTTCCTTTCTCGCTTAATGAGTACTGTGGTATATTGAACAGAATACCACGATGACACTAGCAGAGGAGACTATTCTAGTACTCATTTCAAATTTCTAGGCAAGGGATCTAAATAGCATAGTCTGTAATCTCCAAATGCTTTTGCTTCCCGCCCTCATCTTGACTGCTCCCACCTGAATTCTGGTAGATCAGCTTTTTGCCTAATTTCTATTTTAATCTGTATTAATTCTGTTGTTTCCCACCAATAAACATAATTTGTCACATTTAAAGCACTATCCAAATACCATGGCTTTGAGTCCAGACCAATTATTCAGAAGTCTGAAATAGTCCAGTGATCTCACTCCTAAATGTCTCTCTCCTGGAGTCTAGTTGCCAGGAATGATTGGGATTTTCAAAACTGTCGTATGCAGCTCCACGGCTTTTCTGATACCCACTGCTCTCATTACCTGGGATTTTGTTTCTAACAGGTTCTTGTTCATTTCACTGCCAGGAATTTTGACCTTCTGCACATTGTTAATTTTTAGTTCTTTTCTCCCTTTGAAGAGGGCAAATACCTTGTATTTCCTATGGCCAATTTTGTCGGGGGAACTCAGAAAAGTGAACTATTGGTTCCTGCATGCAGAGATCATCCCCTGTACCAAAGCTAACCCTTTCCCAGTAAGTACTGGCTCACTGCAGATGGGAAAGTTATCTGATGTGTTTCACACCACGTTTGGAACCATTGCTTTATTTGACATCTAGTCTCTGCTGCCAAAATACTGGTCTATTTTGCCAGATTCCTTAAATCGTGGTAATTTTCTCTTAGAGGCCTAATTTTCTCCTACTCCAGTTCAATCTCCTTAGGGAAAACCAAGTTTTTCAGTTGGATTTAAACATGTTTAAATACCAGGAAGGACAAGTTCAAGTTCTCTCCCACTGTGATCTGTGTTCCATGCAAGTTACCTTATGGGTACTAGACCTCTGTTTCAAAACCCTATAATGTTCCATAGCAGTCAAGAAGCTCTTGGATGCTTGACTGTAGGGGCCAGTTTGCTAAAAACACTTTATTAGAATATCAGCAGCTGTCTGATTTTGACTAGAATTCTCTTACCATCATTTGTAATCCGTGATTTCCAATTCTTTTTCAAAGATAGAGAGTCCCTAATAATTCAAACATTCCACTTACTGCTGCCTGTATAGACGATGAATCATTTCATATCGTTTCAGTGCATAACTTGCCAGGTCATATGGTTACAATGCATTTGGTCTAGGTTAGCTCTGTATTGGACTTAATTGTCCGCTAAGATCTCTTTTTTTTTTTTTTTCCTCAGTAAAAGAATGCTTCCCTCCCAAAGAATTTCTATTTGATAAACGGTGCTGGGAAAACTGGATATCCACATGCAGAAGATTGAAACTAGATTCCCAACTCTCACCTCTCACAAAAATCAACTCACGTTGATAACAGACTTAAACCTAACGTGTGAAACCTTAAGAATTCTGGAAGAAAATGTGGGGAAGAGTCTTTTAGACATTGGCCTAGGTAAAAAAGAATTTATGAAGAAGACCCTCAAAGCAATCACAGCAGCAACAAAAATAAACAAATGGGACCTGATCGAATTAAAAAGCTTCTCCACAGCCAAGGAAACTATCCTTTAGAGTGAATAGACAACCTTCAGAATGGAAAAAAATATTTGCTTTCTACATATTCGATAAAGGGCTGATAACAAGAATCTATACAGAACTTAAGAAAATCAACAAGAAAAAAATCAAACAACCCCATCAATAAATGGGCAAAGGACATGAACAAAAACTTTTCAAAAGATGACAAATGGCCAGTAAACATATAAAAAAGTGTTCAGCATCTCTAATCCTTAGGGAAATGCAAATCGAAACTACAATGAGATATCACCTAACTCCAGTGAGAATGACCTCTATCAAAAAGTCCCAAGATAACAAATGCTGATGTGGATGTAGAGAGATTGGAACAGTCTTACACTGCTGGTGGGACTGCAAATTAGTACAACCCCTGTGGAAAGTAATTTGGAGATACCTCTAAAGAGCTAAAAATAGAAATATCATTTGATCCAGCAATCCAACTACTAGGCATCTATCCAAAGGAAAAAAAGACATTCTGTAATAAAGACATCTCCACTCGAATGTTTATAGCAGCACAATTTACAGTTGCAAAGATGTGGAAACAACTCAAATGTCCATCAGTACATAAGTGAATTAATAAAATGTGGTATATGTATACCATGGAATACTACTCAACTACAAAAAACAATGGTGATCTAGCACCTCTTATATTTTCCTGAATAGAGACTGAGCCCATCCTTCAAAGTGAGGTATCACAAGGATGGAAATACACGCACCACGTGTACCATCAAACTGGTACTAATTGATCAATACTAAGGTGTTCACATGGTAGTAATACTCACAGGGTGCCGGTCAGGTAAGGGGGGTGGGGGAGGTAAATCCACAGCTAATGGAAACGGGGCATACTATATGGGGAAAGGACACGCTTGTAGCCCTGGCTTGGGCAAGGCAAACGCATTTCATGTAACCAAAATGTTTGTACCCCCATAATATCCTGAATTAAAAAAAAAAAAAGAATGCTTCCATCACATTTAAATTGGGTACATGGTATCCCAGAATGAGAATACATTTCCCAGAGCCATAGCTTACTTGGTTTTGTCATATGACTATGTTCTGGTCAATGGGAGTTGAGCAGAAATGTTGTGTGGCATTTTTATAGACTCTTTAAGAAATACTGTGTGTTCATTTGTCCCCTTCATACTTTCTGCTGCTGGAATCACAGATGACAGGATCATAACATTATGTAGACTACAAAAGAATCCTTGGTCCTATCTCTGTAGTATACTGTATAAACCTTGGAGTGTCAACCCAGACATTAATGTGAAAAAAAATAAACTTCTAACCTGTTTTAGCCACTGTTATTTGGGAATTTCCTTTTCCTATACAATCTGTGAAAATGCCCTGCTTGATGCTTTAAGCCCAATTTGCCTGATTTTACCAGCTGTATGCCTCACTTTCCATTCTACTTTCTCAATCTCTTGTGTACGGAGAGAACTTTACCAGGATATCGACAGTTCCATGATTTTGACTTGGAGTCTCTCATTAAAGACAAATTTTCTCATTTAAAATGCTAAACTCTGAAGGAAAGAGATTTTGAGAATCTCTTGCCATTTATGTCCTTGCTTCTTCCCTTCAGCTGAAACATGGGCCAGTTTTCCTAGGCGCCAGACTTCGGTGTACTGCCCAGCTAGCTACAGCTTTCATTTTTTTCCTCCTCAGCTCAGTGATTCCACAAATATTCTTTCAGTTACCATTTGACCCCACTCAGTTCTGGGTCTTCTGGACCCATAAGACATCCTCTTGGGCAGAACTGGGCAGAACACTCTCATTCAAGTCAAAGGGTCTTGTCCCCTAACCTTGTCCCCTAACTGGCCCCGTAGCAGAAGGCTTTGTGAAATTTGTATTTCACGTCACCTTTCTACTTAGGACAGATCAGATGAAGAAGCACAGAAAGAAAACTCATTTCTATGGAAAAAGAATATAGTGAAAGTACAAATATGAGTAATATTAAAGTGGCAAATCTTTTCTCTGCCAAAACATCTTCCTTCTGACTCACCCTCCAGCCAAATGCCTTTGAATGGTAGGATGTTATTTCTGTTGCCATGCTAAATTGACCTTCTCTGACCACCTTCTCTGAGATGCTACTAAATTCCTCCATATAAATGTCTCTATTATGTTCTGTAGCATCAACGGACATTAAAAAGGTATGCCCTTACTTCAGTCCTAGAACAGAATGTCCATTATCATTAATGATGATCATAACCTGAGAAAGGAGTCAATTGACCTCTTAGCATGTGCCCTCAAGCTACATAATCAAGCTTCCCTGGGGATTTGGTATGCATTGGATAGGACAGGATTAATTCAGCATTAAAATATTCTCTGGCCTATTTGAACTTTAAGTAGAATACAAAATGACCTACTTTGACAATATATTTAACTTTTCTCACAGTTACGATTTTTTCCAACTCTTTGTTCATTACCTTGCCAAAGTGTTTATGTGAAAGGATTCTTAAACTCTTACATCTACACCTATATTGAAATGTTAATACTTTTTTTTCCTTAACAACACTGTAGTGTCAAGAAACCACCATGACAGGAAGTAAGCAGGAAATTAGTATTAGCAAGAGATTAAAAGTGAGTCTGAAATGAAAACTTGGGGAAGCAAATCTTCAGAAATTCCATTTGGCAGAGATTTGTGATCTGGCGGTACACCAGGACACTTAATGGAGGAAGAGGCTGCCCAAATAGAATAAAATTTATAAAATGGAAGATCAATGCTTCAAAGAGAATCAAGTTAAAGCTTCATAAAAGCAGCATAGTCATTTTATCAGGTAGTTTTTTAAAAATTAAAATTTCGCCAATTTTGTTCACTTGATAAACCTCCAAATCAGAAATATTTTAAACAACCTATGACAAGGAAAACATCAAAAACTGATAACACTCCTGGTATTGCCATGGTTCAGTTTTGCTGAGTCATGATGACATGCTTAAACAGCTCTTCTACCTCAAGTATGTTCTGATTCTATGAAAATTCAAAACTGCTCATTGTTTTATGTATCTATTTTGTGTTTTTAACAAAATGGCAAACTTTGAAGAAGTTACCTATATTTCTTACTCCACTCACTACATATAGAGGATATAGAGCTGTGCTAGACCCACAGTAGGCCCTCAACAAATTGTGATGATAAGGAAAACTCCCATCTATTACTTGGCACATCAGCCACCTGAGATCCCCACCCCTCACAGAAGACACATCAGCATAATACTAACCTATTATTACCTGGCGGACATTAGCCACCTGATACCCCATCCCTCGGATCACATCAACTTAATAAAAGTGGGAAAAATCGAGTAGACAGGGCTCAGAATTTGGTGGCGAGACCCCTCTGAGCCCACCAGCAAATAAACTTCGACTCTCTGAGTGCCGCTCAGTTTGTCCTCAGAACCACCCACTGTAACACTTGCTGTAACAGTAAACTGGTTAAATCATATTTAGGATTATGTGGCATAGTGGTGTTTTTAAAAATATGAGGGTCCAGATCCTTGAACTATATCATAGATCAATCTACCACAGACATTAAAATATTCAGGTGTATTAGAGGGAAATTATTATAACTATTTCACACTAGTGACAAAATTAAAAATGGATTAAAAGTTGAATTTTTAAATCAACAGTTTTAATTTTTAAATGTAAAGTTATGTTTACTTATAACTCTTGATGTCATCACTTCCTTGAAAACTGGTTCATGAAAAAAATGCCAAGAAAAATTATAGTACTAGCTAATGACAGCCAAAGATGTGCAAAAACTTTGAAAAGCATAATTGAGACAATTACTAAGTATATTAACTTTATATAATTCCAGTGACATAAAGTGTAAAGTCTATACCTTAAATAAAGAAACTTGTTATGATAAAAGCAACTGGGTTTTATTCACTGGCATCAGCAAGAGAGAACATAAGGTACCAATTCTGAATTGGCATCTCATCACAGAAAGGGAAATGCAAAATTTTTATTGTTTATGGATTGAACACAGAAAACCTTAGGTTGGCATATAAAGAGAGTGAGTCTTTGTATAAGTTGATTTCTTATGATAAGAACTTACACACTTAAGAAAGTGTTATGAAAGTCATAAGATGTTCTGTGATTCTAATAACATAACTGAAAACAGGGGGTGGTTTTTCCAGTTCTCAGTCACACCAGCTTTTGGCCAGGCCAAAGGGTTGGTCACAAGAGCAGCTCCATTTATAGGACTGTCATGATCTTTGATATCACTATCTAGTGAACAGTTTAGAACCAAACCAGGGTCTGGTCTTTTGCTTCTTTTTGTTAAAGGAAGAGTTTCTGGGTTGTCTGATGTGACAGTGGCTGCACAGAAGCATGTTAAACTGGAGATACACAAAAAGGAGAAAAGAAGAGTGACCCCTGGACTTTATAGAATGCTTCAAAGCCATGTGCAGAAATTATTAATACTAAATTCAGGACAAGAAAATATGTCTAGAATCTACTCCGATCTACCTTGGAGAGTTAACTGGTAAACTCCTTTAGTTTAGAGGAGCATTCTACTTAGCTAATAGCATTTATTCATGTAACACAAATTGTTGATAATGGCACAGATAATACCTAAGGGTGGGGAACCTGCGGCCTCGGGGCCACATGTGGCCTTCTGGATCCTTGAGTGTGGCCTTTTGACTGAATCCAAATTTTACAGAATGAAGTTTTTAACGGAAGTTTTCAGGGTCACGCCCTTGGCTTCATCTCCAGGTCACGTTTTCCTGGTAGCATTCTGGATTTAACTTTCTCTCAGAATATATTCCTTCACTTTAATATCATCTACCATCTGGAATAGGTTGAGAATTTTCAAAAAAACACAAGTTCTGCCTCCCCTTAACATTGTTTCCCTCAATTTCTCTCTCTCTCCTCCAATTTTATTATAAACAGCAAGAAGAAACCAGGCAAACCTTCAACACTTTGCTTAGGAGTTTCTTTAGCTAGACCACTAGCTAAAGGACATTGTCTGCTTTCCATGATACATTAGGTAATAGTGTTGCCAAGATGCCTACTGCTATAAAATAAGGTACTCCCGCCAACCCCCTCCTTCCCTCTAGTTCCCAATACTTCCTCTTGCCACCTCCCTGATATCTTCAAAGTCGATATTTCTACTAACCAGTGAGTTCAAGGCACTTTAAGCTTTCATGTACACTCTCTTCAAAGCCCACTCTCCAGTTCCAAAACCATTCCCACATTTTAGGTTTTTGTATGCAGCACTCCACTTTGAGGTACCAAAATCTATATTATTTACCTATTAATATGTAACAAATTACCCCCCAAATCAGCAACTTAAAACAATAAACTCTAACCGTTTTTGTGGGTCAGAAATCCAGGAGCAGCTTAGCAGAGTGCCTCTGATTCCAGTTCTCCCACAAAGTTGCAGCAGAACCGTCTGCTGAGGCTGCAATCTTCCCAAAGCTCAACTGGGGAAGGATGTTTCCAAGCACTCAGGGGCTATTGGATAGCCTCAGGCCCTCATTAGTTTGTTAGCAGGAGATATCAATTCCTTGCCACCTGGGCCTCTCCATAGGGCAGCTCATAACATGGCAGCTGGCTTCACTTAGAATTGAGTGAGAAAGAACTCTACCTCAAGAAATGCCATAATCTTTCTTAAACCTAACGTTAGAAGTAACATCCTACCACTTTGCCATATTCTGTTAACTAGAATCAACCCCCCATGTCTAGCCCACACTTAATGGGACAGGATTTCCACAGGGCATGAATACTGAGGTTGAGATCATTTAGGGTCTGCCTACCACAAAGACAAATCTGTTTAGAATAACGAAAACTACAATGGGTGAAACGGAATTTTCCCAGAATAAAATAAACACAGCACGCTTGAACATCAACAAAATTAGAGCTCAGATTGAACATGTGACTCCTCTCTCCACTAAGTGCCAGGAACCTTGGGCTGAACTGGTGCAAATGTCCTTGAAAGATAAGTGCTTAAGTGCGAGGATCTTGGCTGAATCTTGTTGAATCTCCAAATTGTGAAAAGCTCCTCCATAAATAAAGAAACCTGTTATAAAAGTAGAGTGAGCTTTATTGACTGACTTCTGCAAGAAAAAAACCACCACAAAGACAATTTTGAAATTGAGTCTCAGTAGGGGAAGTAAATGCATGGATTTTGTTGCTTATAGCTTAGATGCAGAGGTCATTAGAAGGGGAATATTAGAAACAGGGTGAAGTCTTTGGACTGATTGATGTGAGGCAAGGCTATGAATAAATAAGTGTTGTGCAAGTCACGGAACATTCTGCAGTTGCAATTGTATCAGGGTGGTTATTACAGTTTGCAACTGTTACCACTTAATTTAAGGCACAATAATTTTATCATTGCCTAATGTAAAGTACAGGCATACTTAAGAGATATTGTGGGTTCAGTTCTGCACCACTGTAATAAAGTGATTATGGCAATAAAGTGAGTAACATTATTTTTGATTTCCCAGTGCATATAAAATTATGGTTACACTATGCTGTAGTCTATTAAGAGTACAGTAGCATTATGCCTAAAAGAATAATGTACATAACTTAACCAAAAAATACTTTACAGCTAAAAATGCTAGAGATCATCTGAGCTTTCAGCAAGGCATAATCTTTTTGCTGGTAGAGGTTTTTGCCTAGATGTTGATGGCTGCAGACTCATCAGGGTGGTGTTTGCCTAAGTTTGTGGTAGCTGTGGCAATTTCTTAAGATAATTGACTCTTCTTTTCATGAAAGATTTCTCTGTAGCGTGCAATGTTGTTTGAAAGCATTTTATCCACAGCAGAACTTCTTTCAAAATTTGAGTCAACGCTCTTAAACTCAACTTCTGCTTTATCAACTAAGATTATATAACATATGAAATCCTCTGGTGTCATTTCAACAAGATTCACAGCGTCTTCACCAGGATTAGATTCCATCTCAAGAAACCACCCTCTTTTTCTCATCCGTAAGAAGCAACTCCTCATCCATTCAACTTTTGTCATGAGATTTCATCAGTTCATTTCACATCTTCAGGCTCCACTTCTAATTCTAGTTATCTTATTATTTCTACCACATCTGCACTTGCTTCCTCTACTAAAGTCTTGAAGCTCCTCAAAGTCATTCATGAGGGTTGGAATCTTCTTCCAAATTCCTGTTAATGTTGATATTTTGACCTTCTCCAATGAATCATAAATGTTCTTAATGGCATCTAGAATGGTGAATCATTTCCAGAAAGTTTCAATTGACTTTTCCCAGATCCATCAGAGGAATCACTATCTATTCTATAGCAGCTATAGCTTTACAAATTGTATTCCTTTTTTTTCTTTTTCCTTTTTCTTTTTTTTTTTTTTAAGACAGAGTTTCACTCTGTCACCCCAGGTAGAGAGCAGTGGCATCATCGTAGCTCACTGCAACCTCAAACTTCTGGGCTTAAGAGATCCTCCTGCCTCAGCCTCCCAAGTAGCTGGGACTAGAGGTGTGTGCCATTATGTCCAGCTAATTTTTCTATGTTTAGTAGAGACGGAGACTTGCTCTTATTCAGGCTGGTCTTGAACTCCTGAGCTAAAGCAATCCATACATCTCAGCCTTCTAGAGTGCTAGGATCACAGCTGTAAGCCACCACGCCCAGTCACAAAAATGTATTTCCTAAACAATATTTGATTGTCAAAATTATTGCTCATTTCATGGGCTGAAGTACAGATGTTGTGTTAGGGGTAAAAATAACATTAATGTTCTTGCACATCTCTATCAGAGTTCTTGGGTGACTAGGTACATTGTCATTGAATAGTAATATTTTAAAAGGAATCTTTCTGAGCAGCAGGTCTCAACAGTGGACTTAAAATATTCATTAAGTGATGCTGTAAATGAATGTGCTATTGTTCAGGCTTTGTTCATCCATTTATAGAGCACAGGTAGAGCAGATTTAGTATAATTCTTAAAGGCCCTAGGATTTTTGGAATGGTAAATGAGAATTGGCTTCAGCTTAAAGTCTCCATGTGCATTAGCACCCAACAAGACAGTCACCTGAGCTTTGAAGCTTTGAAGCCAGGCATTTATTTTTTTCTCTATAGGTATAAAAGTTCTAGATGTCATCTTATTCCAATAGAAGGCTGTTTGGCTACTTTGAAACTCTGTTTAGTGTATCTACCTTCAATTATTTTAGCTAGATCTTCTGGATTACTTCTTGTAGCTTTTATATCAGTACTTGCTGTTTCATCTAGCACTTTATGTTATGAAGACAGCTTCCTTCATTAAACCTCATAACTAACTTCTGCTAGCTTCAAATTTTTCTTTTGTAGCTTCTTCACCTCTCTCAGATGTCACAGAATTGAAGAGAGTTAGGGCCTTGCTCTGGATTAGGCTTTGGCTTAAGGGAATGTTGTGGCTGGTTTGATCATCTACCAAGACCAGTAAAAATTTCTCCATATTTGCAATAAGCTATTTCCTTATTATCAATGGGTTCATTGAAATAGCACTTTTAATTTCCTTCAAGAACTTTTCCTTTACATTTACAACTTGGCTAACTGTTTGACATAAGAGGCCTAGATTTCAGCCTATCTTGGCTTCTGACATACCTTTCTTACTAAGCTTAATTCTTATTTCTAGCTTTTGGTTTACAGTGAGAGATGTGCATTTATTTCTTTCAGCTGAACACTTAGAGGCTGTTGTAGAATTACTGATTGGCTTAATTTCAATATTATGTCTCAGGGAATAGGGAGGCCTGAGGTGAAGAAGAGAGACAGGGAATGGTTGGCTGGTGTAGCAGTCAGAATACATATATTTATCAATTAAGTTGGTCATCTTCTATGGGTGTGGTCTGTGGCACTTCAAACTATTAATAATGATAATAGTAAACACAAAGATCCTGATCACAGATCACCGTAACAGATATAGTAATGGAACAGTTTGAAATATTGAGAAAATCACCAAATGTGACACAGAGACACGAAGTAAGCACATACTGTTGAAGAAATGGTGCTAATTGGACTTGTTCAATGCAGGGCTGCCACAAACCTTCAATTTGTAGGAAAACACAATATCTGTGAAATGCAATACAGTGAGGTACAATAAAACAAAGTATGCCTGTATTACATATTTAATCCAAATATCTGTAATTTATTCTGTTAGATAAAAATGGAAATATAACTAGAGAGTTTATTGCCTAACATATAAATTCAAATATCAAAATGGCCAGATGTATTAATATATTTTTTAAAAATTCAATCTATGCAACCAGGAGCCTGTGTTTAAATTCAGCTCCATCACTTCCCAAATACATGACATTGATCCAATTGCTTTAACCGCTCTGTGCCTCAGTTGTATATTTTAAAATGAAGATAAAAATAGCACTTATATCATATGGTGATTTGAGGATAAAATGAGTTAATATGTGTGAGTCACTTAGAAAAGTGTAACAATTATTACATTGTTAATAATGAAATAAATTACAGCGGTCATGATTCTTATGATAATGTCTCATCATTCATGTCAAAAAGTACTTTCTATTTTTTTTTTCAACCAACCCCTATATATGGTCTAAAATCAAACTAACAAAATATATAGTAACAGAAAATAGCATCCATGTACTTATTATCCATAGGATGTCATACAGGGAATTTCACTCTAGCATCAGCTATTTCTGTATGGGGTAAATTCGTCCTTGGGTTGCCTGGGTCGCTAGCCCCGACTGTTCTTGGATGAAGATTCCCGGCCTCCAGGGTTGAAATCTATAACAAAGCACACAGTAACCATGTCTACCTCTTTAAAGCTTCATCTTTCTCTTTGCTTGGGGGCTCAAGAGTTTTGGTGTAGTTTAGAAAGTCTTTACTTATTAACAGATGACTTCTATTAATTTGTAGAGAAAATTAGATACTATGACAGCTAATGCCCAAACCTTATAAGCTATACCTCCAGAAACCTGATAGAAAAACCTCACTTCTTTGCCTGCCCTTTTCAATTTTTCATCCTGTAATGCTGTTTCTGCTGCGATATCACAGCCAGTAAATTTTTCACTTCAGGTCTTGGCAAGAAGCCAGGTAGTTTTAAAGTCACTTGCTAAGGCAAAAGAAGAATAGTACATTTGGAATTGAAGTATCCTGGAGGGCATTGTTGCAATTAGGTAGATGAATGACTGTGGGTTTTAATTAGAACACTAGGTATACACTCCATATCATTATTCTAAGAAACTGTGCTCACAGAGTGAGGTAGTGTAATACTACTGAGTCAATATCTTACAGATCTGTAAGCACAATTTCTAGGTAGGAGCCATCTTAATTCTATTTATTTATACCTTTAGTATTTTTAATAGGTGAAATCACTATTGATTAACCCTACAGGACAGTTCTATAATCAAATTAATTTTAAAGTCAGTTAGAGGAAGGGAAAGAATGAATATGTTAAAGACAGATATTAATATTTCTTTTTAATGTCCTACACCCAATAATAAAGCTATTACCCTGTTCTTCTTAACATAGAATCTATGCTCTTAAAAGAAAATTGTAACAGCTTTCTGCAGACTTCCTTCACATTGCATATTTATAAAATTGAGACAAACATGTTATTTCTCCTGTCCATTTAAAGATTTCAAAGTAAACCTTGAAACAATTAAGTTCAGAAATATAAAGACTTATAAGTAAAATGCAATACCAAATAACATTAAAATAAAATTTATAGTAAAAGTATTCCTGTATGGGGTAAATTCGTCCTTGGGTTGCCTGGGTTGCTAGCCCCAAACTGTTCTTGGATGAAGATTCTCAGCCTCCAGGGTTGAAATCTGTAACAAAGCACACAGTAACTGTGTCTATGTCTTTAAAGTTTCATCTTTCTCTTCGCTTGGGGGCTCAAGGGTTTTGGTGTAGTTTAAAAAGTCTTTACTTATTAACAGATGACTTCTCCCTGTCTTTATTCATTCATATTAATTTTTCTTGGTAATAAACACCATACATTTACTGAATACCTAGAAGGCGCTATCAAAGATGCTATACATAAAGGGGTCTAGCATACAATCTTAATATTTAATAGGTAATTTTTAGAGAAATAGAATGTAAACATTAAAAAGATTAATAACAATACAGGAAAACAAATTTCATCTATCAACCTGGGCTTGTTGGACAAGCAATGATGTAATGTTTCTTCCTATGTTCTGTGTACATAAGGTTTGCTCAATGCCTTAGTGCTCTGACTTTCTGAAGCAGAGCTACAGAGATTCAACATAGGCATATCTGCTGGGCACCTAGGACAGAACTGATAGAGATCCTTTTGGAGTATTTATTACTTTAAATACACCCAAATATTTTAAAATTATTGCACTGATTTTGTGAGCCAGCATCTTGGAAAATGCCCACCCTGGAAAATCATCTGAGATCTGCCAATTTGGGCCCCAGACAAATTTAAAATGCCCATTCATTCCATCTTGCATAACCTCAATCACTTCCATCTCCTTGCCCTTAGAATTATTCTGAAATTTAGTTAAACTCTGAAGACACTGCTTTCCTTTGAAACCCTTTGGAACGCAAACTGTAACACTATTAATAATAATAGTGGTCGTTTATTGGAAATTATGTTTAAAAGCCACATTGTCATAGTTCATTCAGGATGCATAACAAAATACCACAGACTTGGCTTATAAACAAACTTATTTCTCACAGTTCTGAAGGCTGGGAAGTCCAAGAGCAAGGAACCAGCAGAGTTGACAATTGGTAAGGGCCGGTCTTCTTTAAGATAGCTGTCTCCTCGCTGTAACCTCACATGATGGAAAGGGAAAGGGGCCTATATGGGACTCTTCTACAAGGGAACTGCAGGGAAAATCTATTTTCTCCTACTGTCTACTCTAGTACACACACTCAACACGCTTCCTGGTCACCAAGTTGAGGCTTTTTCCAACACCAACCAATTTTCTAACACCCCTGGACATTTTGTAACTCAATTAAATTCTAACACTAACTAGAGTTTCAATGGTTCAGGGAAGAGAACTTATCAAGTGACCTATCTGCAGAGGTGTAGACAGGGTTCTGGGAACAATCAGGGATATTATATCACCCAATCTCTAACAACAGAGGGAGGAAATAATCTTACCAGAGTCCAAAGAGAGCTGGAGACATGGAAAAGGGACTAAGAGCAAAGCGATAGATAAGGAGGGAGCAGCCACTGCCAGAAGCTCAGCATGAAAAGAATTAGAACAGGAAAGTAATACCTGCCTTCTCTTTTCTCTCGTGCCCCCGTCTCCTGCAGGAATCCACCGTCCGAACCCATTGAAAAGCCAGCTCTCAATGGAGTCTAGGTGATGTCTCTGGGGTAAGCCCTTCTAAGGCACAGAGAAAGGCACTAGAAAGGCTAAAATGGAACTAAGCAGGGTAATGAAAAATAACCAGCAGGACAGCTAAGAAAAACCCATTCAGAGGCAAGGGTTAACATTTGTTGTGCTCTGTATGTTCTAGACAGTTACCTAAGCACTGTATACAATCTCTTTTAATTGTCCTCACAATCCTATATTATAGGTGTATTATTATCCACCTCCAAATAAAAGGAAACATGGAAAATTAAAATTATCTCAGATCATACAGAGCTGATAATGTAGTATAGGCCCACCATTAGCTCCCTGTCAGAAGTCAAGTTACACTTTATGTATGGGCTAAATTTGCTACTTTCTCAAAAGCCCTCCTCTTTCAACGAGAAACTTCTAAGGTGAGTCTTGGTAGAGAGCAAGGTAGATGATCCATAATCACACAGCCGTATGATTTCCTTACAAGGACTTTTAGCCTTATTCTTAGGTCCCTTGGAGTCTTTGCCTTGTAATAGAAAAATAAGGAAGAGGGTTGGCATGAAGATTTTCATGGCCCACTATAATCAAGGCTACTTCTCTTTGGTTCCAAATCATTCACACTAGAATGAAGCAATTTCCTAATCTCTTCTTTGTTTTGTAAAGAAACTTGACCATAGCACTTCTTTTTACTAGCTAATTCTTTATTGTTGGAGCTGCAAGCCGTTCTCCCTCAGTTCCTGGGGTCTACAACTATAATTTTAATAGAATATTCATTTTAGTGAAATCTTCCCCCAAACAGTGTGAAAACTCAGAAGGTTTACTTATAAAAGACTTTATAATAACATGTGTGTACCTAAGACTGTTTACATCATTATTTACTTAATAATTTAAAAGGGAGTCAACTATTCTACAGTTCAGATAAGGGACACAAAGACAGCTAAAAGATAGTAAATTAAGACCCAGGAGGAAAGTCTGAAGGAACTGCCATTGCGTACCCTGTAAAAGAAAAATAACCGAGTTTAAATAAAGTTCTCTAAGAGTGTGAAATGCAGCAGAGAGAAGATAATAAATTCAGCTCAGCCCATCCATATGTGTGTAAAGCCCATTGCTAGCTACTCTGAAGACATAAAAGTGAACGAGCTATAGTCCCTGCTCAGGTCAAGTATCTTCATAAATACCCAGAATACAAATTTCAATATTTTAAGTGTTATAATAGGTGCTGTGAACTAAAATAAAATCTTAAGACTTCCCCACCACTGGCTGACTGAATGGACCTCCTTCTGGCCAAGGGGATATCCTAAAATTAAAGTGTCTGCCAGGAGAAGGAAGGTCAGACATGCCTCATCATGCCCCCCTCCCTTATTGGAGATATCTTGTGTTACTCATTAGCAGGCCTAAGGCTGTGCAACACAAACCTGCAGGTCCTCAATTTACACAACAAATATATGTCCCTGTGGCTTGTCTCTGATTAATAGACTTACTTAAAACATTCCAGGCCTTTAGACAAAGCTTCATATCTTTAACCAATGACAAGTCAAAGAATCTTTAAACCCACTTATAACCTGTAAACCAGCCCCCCCCCCAACTTCGAGATGGCGCATCTTTTTTGGCCAAACCATGTATGCCTTCCATGTATTAATTTATGACTTTACCTGTAACCCCTCTCTCCCTGAAATGTATAAAACTAATCTGGCAAACTGGTGAGTCCACTTGCTTCTTGGGCACGGCTGTGGGTCATGGTCCTCAAATTTGGCTCAGCATAAACCTCTTTAAATTATTTTACAGAGTTTGGCTTCTTTCCATCAATAGCACTTTGTGTGAAGGAGAACATTGATTCTACCATGATGTTAATCCGCCATTATCTCTTGCCTGGACAACTGTAATAACCTCGTAATTTGTCTCACTGTTTCCACTCTTGGAAACAATACAGCATACATAGCAGCCACATGATTCTTTCTGCTCAAAATTCTCCGATGGACGCAGCACACTTTCTTGCCGCAGTTTACAAGGCCCTCAATGGATTGGCCTTCTTGGCTTTTCCTGCATTGCCTCCTTCACTCTCTCCTCCACTCACTGCACTCCAGCCTGGCTTGTCTTCACACAGCTCCTCCTGTCCATCATGTACACTCAGCTTCAGGACATTTGCAGTTGCTGTTCTCTAGGCCTGAAAAATTCCTCCTCTGGATAGTTGCAGCTTGCTCGTTCACTTCACTCAACTCTCCCTTCCCAAATATCAACTTGTTAGATCCAGTTCCCCTCGGCCCCAGGAACAGAGAGGCAGAGTCACCGAGGATGCAAATGGCAAAGGAGTTTATTTGCTAGCTCGAGCTAGGGTCCAAGTCCCAGAGCACCAACGCAGTGGCCTCCCTATGGACCAGGA
>CAUYSK010085416.1:0-15324 GCA_963575035.1 Avahi laniger | reverse complement strand
GAGTGCCGTGGCGTCAGCCTAGCTCACAGCAACCTCAAACTCCTGGGCTCAAGCGATCCTCCTGCCTCAGCCTCCCGAGTAGCTGGGACCACAGGCATGTGCCACCATGCCCGGCTAATTTTTTCTATATATTTTTAGTTGTCCGATTAATTTCTTTCCATTTTTAGTAGAGACGGGGGTCTTGCTCTTGCTCAGGCTGGTCTTGAACTCCTGGCCTCGAGCAGTCCTCCTGTCTCGGCCTCCCAGAGTGCTGGGATTACAGGCATGAGCCACCGCGCCGGGCCAACCCTGGGAAGTTAATTCGGCAGGTGAAATGCCAGAGAGGACGGCGGGTAACCACTCAGTTCCTACGGGGGAGATCAGAGGGCCTCCTTCTCCTGCAGGGATCGCCGTGCCGGTGGACTGGTGAGGCCCCCCCACCGCGGTCACGGCACCCGCCACAGCCCACAGGGCAGCAGAGAGGCAGGCGGGGTGAACGTCCCCTGGCGGGCAGGACTGGCAGCCAGGGACGCCTGAGAGATGCCAGGCTGACGTCCTGGCTTTGTTTGCAACCTGTCCGAGAGGTCTGAGGGCAATGTTTCCGTTGGCTCTTGTGCCCACTCAAAGGAGAAATATTCAAACCTTCCAAGTTTTCATCAGGGGCCGTCTTGGGGCAAGAGCATTGGAATGTGACAAGGGGGGTGTGAGCTGGAGGAGAAAGATGACGTGATTCAGCAATCAGGGAAGACGGGGACAAATGAGCAATTTGTGTTATGTTGTCCATGAACCACGGATGACAATAATTAGAAGACATGGCCGCGCCAGGTGGCTCACGCCTAACACGTCATCATGTATCAGCTTGTCCTGCTTGCAGGCGTCCACTGAGTGGCCTCCCCGACATCTCCACCACCGAGGATCCCTTTTTAAATATCTTCTGCGTGGAGCCTGCGTTTTTGAACGATCCTGTCTGCCAGTCCGTATTTATTACCAAACCTTAACCCATTTTCCCTCATTATTAAAGATTTAATTAACAATCAGAACTTCTGATCAACAAAAGATAGTCAGTGTCATTAGTGATAACGTAATTTTAGTAAAACATACAAGAATATGATGTTTTGGGAGCTCTGTCCTTAGTGTGACTTATGTATGATGTGGTAAATTAGGGATCTTTCTGGTCTTTATACCGGTTCCTGGCTCATAGCTCCAAAAACCCTCGGAATTTCCTGATGGGAGGGTCAGTGTCGTGCTACTGGGGTGACCACGGCAGGCTCTGAGATAACCTCGAGGTAGGAGCTGTGATGTGTAAGGTCGGCCGACCTCTGAGGAGGAAAGGAGGCCTGGAGATTTAGATCAATCACGCCTGCGTAATGGGACCCGGTTAAAACTCTGGACACTGAAGTTCGGAGGAGCTTCCCGGTTGACGTTCAGGGCTGATGATGGTGCACTCTGACTCCACCGGGAGACGGGATGAAAGCTCCGGATTCCAGACCCTTCCACAACTTCCCCTGTGTGCATCCCTTATAATAAATCTATAATCATACGCATAACACTTGCAGTGAGTTCTGTGAATCATTCCAGTGAATTATTGAATTGAGGGGTCGCTAGTTTACAGCCAGGAGATCAGAAGTGCAGGCGGTTTCTGAGACTTACACCTGGCATCTGAAGGACGGGAAGTTTTGTGGGGACCTGAGCCCTCACACCTGTGGAATCTAATGTTGACGCTAGGTGGTTAGCATTGGAATTGTATTCCGGTATATCCACGTGGAGCGGAAACACAGTGTTACATGTTTTTAGAAGTATATGTGTTAAAAATATTATAAAATATTGAAAATAAGAGTGGTCAGAATCTATTTGGGGACAAGCCATCTGTTTTAGGTGGCTGAGGAAACCATTTCAATGGGAGGAGTGATGCTGATTTGTAATAAAATCAGATCCAGGAAAACAGGCAGAAGTTCCTTTGCTCAAACAGTTGCAGAGATATCATTTAGCAAGGAATATGTTTTTAAAATAAAATTAATATCCTGAAATAATAATGATTACAATTAATATTTATTGACCGGTCACTTCATGCCAGGCACTGTTAATGCATTTTACACGAACTGGTTTACTGCCTACAAATATTAAATGAGGTAGGTCCTATTATTGTACCCATTTTATAGGTGAGGAAACTGAGGTCGAGAGACTAAGTAATTTGCTCTAGGTCATATTCAAGAGCCTATTTTTAATCAATTAGGGAATTAATTATAAAAGGGAGGATTGGGATTGTGGTTGGACTGTCTTCATTCTACTCCCAGTAGAGCCTGTTACACTAAGCACTTGCTACTTTAATCGTTTAACTATGTTTTGGATGAACTTCAAGACAAAGTTAGCGGGCACTGTATTTAATATATTTTTGTAAAACTCCTTTTACTCCTCAGTGCCAGAGCAGCCCTATGTTCCCCTTCCTCATTTTGTAAACTAGAGCTTGGTATGGGGAAAGCAGGATTACAACAAATTAGGATGTTCGTAACGGTTCACGGTGAGTACAATGACTGAGTTAATTTAGAAAGATTCTAGTACCATCATAAAAATTCTAATTTGAGAGTTCAAACAAATAGGAATTGTGTTTATTATTATTCTGTAAAAGTAAGTTAGGAACTAACCAAGAAGGAAAGAGCTCCGACTGTTTATACGAAAAAGGCAGTGTTGTAGGAGGCTCACATAGAAAACATTGCTGTGGTTTCTTAACAGTCGTGTTTCAAGACGTTCTAATTTGTAGGATTCCTGAGCGCTCCCTGGGGACCTCAAGGCAACAGGTGACAAAGATCTCTGAGTTCAAGGAGGACAAACTGATAAGATATCAGGCCTTTTCATCAAAAATGAAGTAGTACAACATATGCCTGAACAGAGATATTCGAAATTTCCAAACAAAGGAAACACTAACGCAACAAAGATTGTGTTCTCATCTGAAACAACGGTAGGGTTGCAACACTCCAGATGAAATACAAAAGACCTAAGAATCCAGCCAGCTCTTCATCTTCAGTGGTAATATCCTGAAATTGCAACTGAAGTCTTTCCCCTTGATGTATTGCTCTAATAAACCAAACTGACCCTACATGTACCCACAAACTGACGTACAGTTGCAGAAATGCAGACTGGATTGCTTGTTTGTCTGGGGTATGTATGTGCTTTTGTGTGCAAAAGAGAAAAAGAGAACAGATAAACCTTGTGATAAGAATATTTACCATTTTGCAAACCTGGCTTTTTACCATGGTTAAAAAAAAAACATGAAATGTATTTTCTTAACCATTTCTAAGTACACAGTTCTGTAGTGCTGAGAATATTCACACTGTTTTGAAAAGTATCTGCAGAACTTTTTCATCGTTTGGAACTGAAACTCTCTGCCCACCAAACAACTCCCCACTCTCTCCCCGCATTCATTCCTGACCACGGCTCTGCCTTCTGTTTCTGATTTGATCACTTTCGATAGCTTATGCAACTGGCATCTCACAGGACTTGCCATTTTATAACCAGCTTATTTCACTTAACGTAAGTGCTCAAGGTTTGTCCATGTTGCAGTCTGTGTCAGAATCTCCTTCCTTTTTACGACTCAGTGATATTCCACTGTATGCACAGACCACACTTGGTTTATCCATCCATCTCCAATGGACACTGGGTTGCTTCTCCCTCTCGGCTTTTGGGAAAAGTGCCGCAGGGAACACCGGTGTACCGATCTCTCTCTTCAAGACTCTGTTTTTGTTTTCTTTGGAGATAGACCCTGAAGTGGGACTGCTGGATCATATGGTAGTGCTACTTTAAATATTTTTTTTTTTTTTGAGATGGAGTCTCACTCTGTTGCCCAGGCTAGAGTGCCGTGGTGTCAGTCTAGTTCACAGCAACCTCAAGCTCCTGGGCTCAAGGGATCCTCCTGCCTCAGCCTCCCAGGTAGCTGGGACTACAGGCATGTGCCACCATGCCTGGCTAATTTTTTTTTATATATTTTAAGTTGTCCAGCTAATTTCTTTCTATTTTTCTTTTAGTAGAGATGGCGTCTCGCTCTTGCTCAGGCTGGTCTTGAACTCCTGAGCTCCAGGAATCTTCTTGTCTCAGCCTCCCAGAGTGCTAGGGATTACAGGCGTGAGCCATCGCACCTGGCCAAAGATTATTTTTAAAATCTATCCATATTTCATCTCCTTTGTTCCTGTATTTTATTCATCTGAAATTTATTTTAATATAAGGGAAAATGAATACCAATTTACTTTTTCCCCTAATAGCTAGAAGGTTTCCTAATATTTATTGAATAATCCATCTTTTCCTCTCTGATATGAAACGCCATCTTTTCATATAATAAATTTCTAAATTATGTACTAAATTTATTATCTGTTTTTGACATCTCTGCTTGGGTGTCATCACTCAGTATTTTAACTATGTAACTTTATAATACATCTTTAATATTTTATTAGTTTTGATATCCTCTAGCTTTTTTGGTATATTAATTCTTATCAACTTTCAAACAATTTTTGATATTTTGGCTTTCTGTGCTTTAACTCAGATAAGTTACTGTGTTGTGAAGACTTGATTTTTACTTACCCAGATCGATGCCATGATGTTCCACCTTTGCCTTGAGCTGAGATCTCACTAACCTATTAAAAGAAAAAAATTATTAATACTAAATGGAATGATTCAGAATACGATGATCTCAGTCCAACCTTTAATCTGTAATCCAGAAAACAGAAGTCAGTATTCAAAGAAAAATGTTCTCAGGAAGAAGCTGTGTCTCTCACATGAGGTAGCCCACTCGCCAAACACGTACTGAGCACTCGGCATACAGAAGGGACCCTGCTAGGCCCGTGAGGTTTCCAAGACCAGAGAGAAAAAAATCTCTGCACTTAAGGGGTTTACAAATATGCTTCCTGGAAAGCCAATTTTTGACTTATTTAAAATCCAACAGACTCACGCCTGTAATCCTAGCACTCTGGGAGGCCGAGGCGGGAGGATCGCTTGAGCTCAGGAGTTCGAGACCAGCCTGAGCAAGAGCGAGACCCCGTCTCTACCAAAAATAGAAAGAAAATTAGCTGGACAACTAAAAATATATAGAAAAAATTAGCCGGGCATGGTGGTGCATGCCTGTAGTCCCAGCTACTCCGGAGGCTGAGGCAGGAGGATGGCTTGAGCCCAGGAGTTTGAGGTTGCTGTGAGCTAGGCTAATGCCACGGCACTCTAGTCCAGGCGACAGAGTGAGACTCTGTCTCAAAAAAAAAATAAATAAATAAAACAAAAAAATAAAATCCAACAGAACAATGTTGTTTACTGGTGTCTAACCAGGACAGACCACCACCATGGGGAACAATAACAGCAATAATACGGGAAATTGCTGAGATTGCTCCTCCCTCCCAAACCAACACACGTTTTAGTTGCTTTCCATCTGATTCCTGTGCTTGACCGTGAAACCTCCACGTACATCGTACAACAGACATCTGCTCTTGAAGGAATCAGCCCAGTCCTTGGTAGGGAGCAGACACAAAAGGGCAGTTCTTTGGTTGGGAACTCAGACACACTTTCCATAAGTAGACATTATCCAAACACGTCAGTGTATCTCCAGGGTTGACTTAGAAATGCAAGTTACTCCACCCATCCTGCAAACAAAATATTCTAAAAATTCAATGACAGCCCCAGAGCAAAGTTCAAAGGAAATTACACCATTAATCCTTGCAAACGTTTAGCTCTTTTTCTGAGGCTGTGGTCTGGGCAGTCAGAAAACTCTCTGGTCAGAAAGTCTAACACGACACCTCTCTACACAGATACTCCTCGACTTACAAATGAGGTTACGTCCGGATAAACCCCCTTGTGAAGTTGAAAAGCTGAAAATGAAACAATCGTACGTCGGGGACCATCTGTATACAGTGGACATAAGATATTACTAGTTCTGGTTTTGCCTTTTAAAGCCAGACACAATTGCTTTGAGCCTCAGTTTCCTCATCCGTAGAAGGGGGAAGAGAACGGTTCTTGCCAGTACTGAACAGGATGCATGATAGTAATACCAGCCAGTGTCTTGAGCTCTCACTATGTGCCAGGTAACATAAAATACACTAGAAGGTCAATGTCACAAGACTGGGAATTTTTGTTTTGTTTTCTCACCCGGCAATAGCAGGTATTTAAAAAATACGTAACGCAGTGCGTTAGGTATCATCGACAGCATCTCCACTTTGCATAAGAAGAAGCTGGGGCACAGGGAGGTGGGATAACGTTCCAAAGTCACCCCGCTGATGAGCAGCCGGACTCCAGGGGAAGGAGGGTAACCCCAGGCTTCCGCCTTCCCCAGTGCTGGGCTCATCCTAGGCCAACGCTGATGCTCCGTATGTGCTGATCCAGTATAATGCGTAAATTATTAAGTATTACTGATTGATCATTTAACTTTTAAGAACTATCACAAGGAATTACTGCACAGCGGAGACCAAATGTTGCAACACACCCTCCTCTGAAAGGGTTTACGGCTGTCCACACCATTTCCTCTCACTTCCTCCTCTGTGGTTATGTCTAAACAGACTCCTGTCCACGGCCACCTGGCTCAGTCTGAAGTTTTATGCCGCATGAAAACCATCAGCGATGACGTTTTCATTAGTTACGTTTTTAGGAGGCTGATGAAAAAAGTAGGAAGGTAGGTCTGCTGGAGGTCAGAGTCTCGCTGTCTTGTGCTGAACGAAAACCCTCAAAATCCCTGGAAAGAACTCAGCCCTGGCTGTGCAGCTTCTCACCTGCAGCCAGGGGACCTGGAGGGAGCCCCGGTTTCCTACATGCTCACCTGCGACCAGGTACCGGGATCCCACACCTGCCGACTCGAATGCCAGGGGATGAGTCACACCCAGCGAACAGGACTCTACGGAAACCAAAGGAAACAGTCTTTTCAGGGAAAAGCAAACTTCTCCAACTTCCAACGCCCAGTGTTTAAATTCATTTTTCTTCTACCTCCTAAAAAAGTTAAGTAAAATGAAATAAAGTGACTATGAGAGGAGGAGAGGGTCCCATAGGACCGGCGGGGCTCCCAGTCCTCAGCACAGAGCTCTGGGCCAGCCCGGCCCGGGGACCCCAGGTCTGTTCTGACCCCCGCTTTCCTGTGTCCCCGAGACCCGCAGGCCTGGGGAGGCCGAGGTGGCCCCTGGGACCCCCACGCTGCTGGCCGGGGTGAGAAGCGATGCGTCCACAGACGGGACAGCCGGCGACCCTCCCAGGGCGCCTCCCGTTTGCCGCCCTGAGCCTCAGTTTCCTCGACTCTGCCACGCAGGGTGTGGGCTCCACGTCCGCGCGGCCCCTGCGGCCCTGCCCCGCCCTAACCCTAACCCTAACTCGGACCCTGCCCTGCCCCCGCCCCGCCCTAACCCTAACCCTAACCCTGACCCCGGCCCTGCTCCAGCCACCCGGCCGGGGCTGCACTTACCGCGAAGGCGGAAACCGGTTTTCGGGAGAACCGCGGGCGAAGGTGCGTCCGGGGCGGGAGCTCGCTGCTCCCCGGGAGGCCCCGCCCCCAACCCCTCCCCCCCACGTGGTCGCGCCCGGCGGGAGGGAGCCGCGTCTATGCCGCCCCCAGCCCTCCGCCCTCCCGGGCTCTGAACTTTCCTTCCCGTCCTGTTTCCCAGCGTCCTGATACGGACACGCATTTCCCCGCTTTTCACCTCTTTACCTGCACGAAGTTCTTCACGTTTCCTGCAACGCTGATGTCGTTCCAGACGCTGTGAATGTGGAGATTAGCTCGTCCCCACCGCCTTGCGCTGGCGGCACACACCTGATACCTGCTAGGTTTGCCCCAGGTGGGAGCCCGGAGAGTACGTACAGGACGGAGTGTGGTTAGTGCAAAACGCAGGCTTGTAGACCAGCAGCCGCAGGAGTCTGGACCGGCCCGGGACCTGGTAGATCTGACAGCTGCAGCCGGAATCCTTCCGTCCCCCTCCCTGGTGGAGACCAGGTTCATCCCCACCCGGCTCCGCTGATAAGGCGGAGGCCAGAGCAGAAGGATGGGTGCGACTGGGGCAGGGCCTCAGGAGCTGGTTGTTTGCAAAAGAATTAATTACAAGCAGCTGTTCTGGCCACTTACTGCCCGGAGAATACCCAGGGCTCTCCCCTTTTCTCTCGTGGACGGTCTTTGGCCTCCACCCATCTGCACCCAGGTGGTCAAAATAAAAAGCATTTTGCTACAGGTGAGGCTTCGTGTCTCTCTCTCTCTCTCTCTCTCTCAATACTAATAACAGTCAATAACATTTATCTAGCATTCACTTTGTGCCAGGTACTATTCTACATTTTTTACAAATAAGCACTGATTTATATTTGTATTACAACAACTCTATAAGGTAGATACTATTATCCCTATTTTATAAATGAGGAAATGGAGGCACAGAGAGGTTAGGTAACTTAAGCGTCAGAGCCAGATTTTTTAGTCCGAGTATTTTAGTAGTCCCGACGCTAAGCTAAGCGTATTGACTCTAGCATGAGGATTTGAGCCACACACTCAGGGAGACAGTAAGGTGGAAGGTCACTCCAGGCATTTGGAACAACAAAACAAATCAAGGAGGCTGAAAATTAAAACCCTACTTGCACGAGGGAATTATGAGCAGCTGTGTGTTGAAGGATGTAGTGGATCATAATGAAAGTTATCACTTATTGAATAGCAGGCATTGGGGTAAATCCTCGATTATATTACCTCATTTATCTTCAAGGCAACTCTAGGAGGTGCTATTTTAATCAAAATTTGCAGAAGACGAAAGTCAAGCTTAGAAAAGATAAGTGATTCTTTTAAAATATCAATAATGAAATCAATAAGCCTCTAGCTGGGCTAAGAAAAAAAAGGACATAAATTGCTAATATCTGACGTAAAAGAGAAAATATCACTACAGATCGCATTGACAGCAAAATTGTTAATATGATAAAGGAATATTATACTATTAACAACTTCATGCCCTCAGATTTGCCTGATCTAGATGAAATGGACCAATTTCTTGAGAGATACGATCTGCCAAAACTCACAAAAGAAGAAATAGGCAATATAAATAGGCTTGTATTTATTAAAGAAATGGAATCAATAATTAATTAACTTCCAAAACAGAAAGTACCAGGCCCAGATGGGTTCACTGGTGAATTCTGCTAGACATTTAAGGAAGAAATTATGCCAATTCTCTTTAATCTCTTTACAAGATGGAAGGAATTACCCTAATACCGAAACCAGACGAAGACATTACAAGAAAGAAAACTACATACTGATGTCTCTCATAAGCATAGATGTGAAAATTCTCAACAAGGTCTTAGCAAATGGAATCCAACAACATATAAAAAGAATTATACACCATGGCCAAATGGGATTTATCCCAGGTATGCAAGTCTGGTTCGACATTTAAAAATCAATTAATGTAATCCAGTATATAAACATGCTAAAGAAGAAAATCACATGTTCGTATCAATAAAAAGCATTTGACAAAATCCAAAAGTGTTTCATGATTAAAAATCTCAGTAAATTAGTAACAGAGGAGAACTTCCTCAACCTGCTAAAAAGTATCTTGCAAAAAGCCTCCAGCTCACATCACACTTAACGGTGAGACACCAGGAGCTAGTTGCAGCAATTGCCCAATTACCACCAAGGAATTGTGCCAAAGCATCTCATAAAACTAATACTTTTCCTCCAAAGGATGAATTTTTGCAGAAGGAAATATTAGGATCCTGGAAACCAGGTTTATAGTCATCCAGAAAAAGAATTCAGAAAAGATTATTTGACAAAAGTTCCACTATTCCAAATACATAGAACAATTTATAGTTTTATAAGAAACGAATTTTCTATATCAACTTTTCTCTCTGCTCAACAGAACAACTTGACGGTCAAATAGAAAATCTCAGAGCAAAGTTGTTGAGGAATAAATAGAACACGTGGTCAAATAGGAGGGAAAAACACATTGACTTAGTGGGTGTGGATGTTAAATACGCATTTGCTCTTATGGTGACGTGTGCGAGCCAATTGCTAGATTTTCAGGAATTTCACAAGCTGATTGTTAAACACAGCTGTTACGAAAAATTAAATTAAATACAATCGAATAAATTATGTTAAAAACAAAGGTAACAAGTACTCAAAATTAACCACTTCTTCATTATTTTGCTGCATTTTATTATAGGTGCTCTTGAGGTTCTTTACCTCTATCGCGTCTGTGTGGTGGAAACACTGCACAAGGTCGTGCTACTGCGCATCTCTTCCCGATTCCACGTCCAGGCATGTCGGCAGGTTGAATCCAGCCGTAGTGGGAGACCACACAACACCTAAATCAGCAAATGCTACAAATGGGGCCTCCCCTGCCCCCCAAAGCCAGTTGTTAAATATTTACCAGCACACCACCGTTTACGATTATGGGCAGCTTTAAAATTGAGACATAATTTGAGTTCCAGTGTTTGTGATTTGTATTAGAAAAGTAACCGAATGGCACCGAATTTAAGCACTGTGTATGAGTTCAGGCAAGAAAAGAGCTCGCATACTCAAAGGGTTTGAACAGAGTTTAATGAAGGCACTATTTACAGAAGTGCGGGCAGGGCTGAGTTAGGGTATCCACAGGGATGAAGAAGTCCCCAGGGACCAGGAACAGGATGAAATCATGGGCAAAGGAGGGAAGGCTGGAATCTCTGAGGACGGGAACTGTAGGAGGGAGGCTGTCCACCATGACCTCTGGCCAGGGAGGCAGGCAGCCGCCCAGAACCACGACAAGGCAGGGAGAGCAGGGAGGGGAGACACACGCCACCCTCTCTCCCATCGGTGGTTCCACTCGGCCAACTGCGACCAGAAGCCGCGGGCATCGGAGCTTCAGAAAGCAGGTGGTGAAAGCCAGTTTCCTGGAGGGCAAAGCAGGGTGGACAGTTGGTGTGAAGCAAACTGAATAGCAGCACAAGGACCTTTGGGAGTCAGTAGTACCAAGCATTGGCTCATTTTGGAAACAGTCCTTCGTGGTAGTTTAAAGGAGACATTTTGATACCGGTTTTTAACAATTTATGGAAATTATTCTGGACGCTGGGATTCTAATAAACTTTTATAACTTGATTAGTTTTGGAACTTGATAGCCCTAAACCAAAATGAGCCTAGGAATAAAATTCTTGTAGCTTTTTTTAGAGAGGGTTGCAGCATGGATCTATTTTGTTGTATCAATCCAGTGATGAAATTTTTCATGACACACATTAAATCTAGCTTATATGAATTTGGGATTATTTTTAAGCAACATCAAATTGTGCCTGGAAAAGCCTTCAAAGATTGGAAATTCTGACATTCATATAAAACTTTCAAAGAAAATTATCCAGGACAACTATCTCACAGGCTGTTCCGAGGACTGAATGGGGTAGAGGATATAACGGCCTCGTTGCTCTTGGTTGGGCCCTGCCAGCCACGCCCGACACAGCACTTGATACTGTTCCTAGGATTTCTCTGGGGCTGTTAGCTGCTCTCAGTGTGCAAAGGGCTCTAGTTAGAGTTCTCTCTGGCTTATTCGGAGACAGAATCTCCCCAATCTCTATTACACACTGTGGTATCTTTTCTTACTACTCAGCCATAAAAAGAATGAAATAATGTCTTTGCAGCAACTTGGGTGGAATTGGAGACCACTATCCGAAGTGAAGTATCTCAGGAACAGAAAACCAAACACCACATGTTCTCACTTGTAAGTGGGAGCTAAACGATGGGCGGACATGGGCACAAAGAGACGTAAAGGACATTGGAAACCGAGAAGGGGGAGGGTGGGAGTGAGGGATAAAAACTTACCTGTCAGGTAAGGGAACACTATTCGGTGATGGGCGCACTAAACGCCCTGACTTCCGCATCATACAATGTATCCGTGTAACAGAAACATATGTATCCCCTTAATATTTTGAAATAAATGAAAAAATCTTGTTGATCAATTTTTAAAAACAAACATGCTACAATGTAGCGGGGACTGGTAAAGGGTGTAGCAGATATATTCTAGCCATATATCTTTTCTGGTTCATTTACTGACACACATCTGTTGTCCTGTTTTGAGTTTCAACAGTATGATGTCATGGAAAAGAGAAATAAAGGAGGAAAAGCCAAAAAAAAAAAAAAAAAAACCAACCCCACAATCTTTTATTATCTCTCCCCATTTCTGAGGGTCAGATATTAGTACCTGGAATTAACTGGGGTAGCTGTCGTGTCTCACACAGTTGCAATGAGATGACACGTGGGGCTGGGGTCATCTGAAGGCGTGTTCATGCGTGTCTGGTGCCTGCTCTAGGGAGGAACACCTGGGCGTCTCCAACAACTCTCCCCATCTCTGCGTGCTCTCTTCACGCGTTCCTCCAGCTGGCGGTGCCAGGGTCAGGAGACTTCTGACAAAGGCTGACAGTCCAGTGTCGGCCCTCCTGGCCAGCAGACGACTTTCCAGATGGACCCACTGCTTGGTTTGCTCCAGGTGGGAACTCGAAAAGTACGTACAGCACAGAATGTGGTTAATGGAAAACCGAGGTTTGTGAAACAACAGCTGCAGGAGTCTGGAGAGTTCCAGGAAGTTGTAAACCTGACAGACAGCCGCGGCCGGCACTCCTATCCCCCCTGATAAGGACGGAACTGTCCGCCTCCCTTATCTCTACAGGGTGAGACTGATGCAGGGGTCCCAGAAATTGGTTGTTAAAAGACATTTTTTATTGCAGCGGCTGTTCTGGCCCAGGTACTCACTCCCCCCAAGAAACCCTCTATAGAACCAAGGCTCTCCCCTCCCTCAGGGTGGATGCTTTTCCGCCTCCACCCATCTGCACCCAGATGCTCAAAATAAACAGCATTTTGCTACACGCGAGGCTCCGTGTGTCTCTCTCCCTCTCTCGGCTCTGGACCTAACACACGCAGGGATCCTGGTTCCTGTGGCTGTTCACCCTTCGACACGCTGAACTCCACTGTGGTTGTTCCCATCAGGCCGTGAGGAATTCTGACACGAGGTTTCTTAGCAGTCATTCCTACTTTCAGCACTTGCAGTTGCAGCCCTGGTCCTGTGACCCGAAGGACACAGATGCAGAGATGCACAGGGCCAGGCATGTAGGAGGCACAGAGCTTCCATGCCCCCCTGGGTGCACCAGCCTCTGGGACCCTCCACTTGTTCAGCTCCCTGGAAGCTCTCACATTGTCATACCTTAGTATTAGGTTCAGACACACAAAGCTCCTGATATTGGGCTACTTTTAACCTACAAAATCACCAATTTCATGTAGTTGAACCTAATAACACATTCGAAATATAGATTCCCTCTCCCACTCCCAGTACATTTCTTCAAAATCCTAACAAAATGCACTGCAGGGCGTAGTCTGCTCTTACACAAGGAACAATCACAGGAAAGAACTGTGAGGACGGGAAGTTTACTTTAAGCTCCTGGAGCGTCCAGGCTTGGTTGTGGAGTCCCTTTCCCAGATTTTATAAAAACATGCTTTTTTGAGTCTTGCTGAGTTTGCAAATGTGCCAACAGAGCATAGCTGGTCACTGTCTTTGGCATTTTTTTGTTAGTTTTATCAGAGGGGAAAGGCACACAAATGCACAGGCTCGCAGAAAGCTGAGACCAGCTGGGCTTCGTTCCGTTCTGACTCCGCCATTTTCCCATTTACACGCCAGTAAATTCCAGTTTAGAGCTTTGGTCATCTCCAGGGTGAGTTATGGATGCTTAACAGATAGATAGCATGAGCTTAGCAGGACAGAACTGTCCTCAGCTAATATCAAGTAAGAGGTTTTGATAATAATATAATCTTACTGTATTGCACATGGAGATTTAGTTATTCTTCCTTGTCCTGGGGTTTCAATGGATTGCAAAGAAGAGCTACGATGATCTGAGGATATATAATTTATTCAGCAGCTTGCTCTCGGCATAGTTAACATGTGTCTCAGGTTCACCCTCATTAGAAGGGTTTTCTCCAAAAAACTGTCTCAAATTTTAGAATGATTTTGCTAACTCAATGGCAACGTCTATGTTAATGAGATGAATAATCTAAAAAGAACACAGCAAAACAAAAAAACAACCAGACTGTCATTTATTAACAAAATTTATGCAGTGGCAAATGCTACTGGAGAAATCAGAAATTCATAACACACAGATTTGTACTGGAAATACAAAAATCGTTTGAGAGTCAGGAAGTCAGGCTGATAGCACCAGAAATGTTTTACTCAGTCTGAGCAGGTGTGTGATATCCAAGAAAAAAATACCTGTAAGAGACTGAGAGTGAATATCACAGGATTGTGTAAACACATTCTAACACTGCGTCCCGTTCAACAACAGAAATCCGCGGGAGGCCTGGGGTCCAATGCAAGGACACGAAGCAGAAAAACGGTGCAGACTGTTCCAACTTTTAACCTTCACAGCCCGCACACGACAGCAAGTAGCAACCACCGAGGGTTTCTTGTTCCTTCCTGAATGAATGCATGATATAGAAGGTTAGTAAAACACACAGGGCATTAGTGAGCAAGTTAGAGAAACGGAAAGCAGAGCTTCGACCGAAATATCATCCACAAGAGTCATCAAATCATCTGATCCCTACGATGAATCATAAAATAAATGAACAATTCTACATCAAAAGGGCAAATCTCATCTCCACATCTCTTGACACTTTCCGTTAGCAAGTGTGCGTCCTGCAGAGAAGTACTGGCATCAGTGACCTCCGTGCAGCGGGGGAGGCAGACAGACAGGGACGCAGGAACACGCCAGGGCTTCCTCTCTTACAGTTACTGTCTCGGGTCCCCACACGATGTTGTCCCTGTAGTTTCAGACCTGTACATGGAGGCTGCTGGGAAGACTTGGGCTCGGTCTCCGTTCCTCCCCACTCTGGCTTCATTCTGTCACCTGTCTTCACTCCTCCCGTGCACAAGTCCTATCGGCAGGAATGGAAAGGTGTGCAGGAAGAACACTGGAGCAAACAAAGGTGCTGCTTTAACGCATAAACATTCCGGCACTCAGAGCAGTTACTAATAACAAGCCAAATGGAAAACTGCTCTATCAATGATGAGCTCCTTTCCTTACAGGATCAGCATCCACCCTCTGGGTTGTTCTGGAGAAGAGTCTATGCCAGGCTGACCAGCTCTCCAGCTGTGAGACACTTTCTGGATGTCACGAAGCTGACACCGAAGTTCTGCCCTGAACTGACTGCCAAAGCCGGTCGTAAGTCGCACCTGGCCCGTCAGCAGTTTCAGACTCTGGGCTCACCCGAATTCCTCCTCTCCTGAAAACTTGACTCTCACCGCTGAAAGCTAAATCAGACCTTCCTCTAAATCTCCTGCTCTGGGGGCCGATTCGCAGTCTGACCTCCTGCTGATACATTATTCCCACTTTGCCGTTCATGCCTCTTCAGGACGGCTGCCAGATTCATGCCCACGT
>CAUYSK010085411.1:0-16677 GCA_963575035.1 Avahi laniger | reverse complement strand
TGAAGCTTGACTGTGGGAGCATTTGGGGAGATGGAGGAGGGCCTTGTAGATGAGATAGGTTGGCTGGGAGGGCTCTACGTATAGAGAATTATCTTGATAGAATTGGGGTTCTTGAGGGCTCCTGGGATGGAGATAAAGTTGAAGTTCGTACCAGTCCCAGCCAGATGACCCAAGCAAATACTACCTTTACATGCTACTTTTTGATGCCAGTCTAGTTCTGACCTAACATATGGAGGTGGATCCCTCAGACTCTAGCAGTTTCTGACATTAAGGATTGGGTTTGGGTGTATGAGATAGGAAACCCAAAATTTCATTAGCTTAAGGCTTAAACACAATAAACATTTTTCTTACCATATAAGAAATGTGCAGGTAGGTAGTAGCCTCAAGTGGGCATGGTAATTCCAGAGATCCTCAGAGACTCACGTTTCTTCTCATTACTATTCTACTGTCCCCAAGGTAATGGTCCTGATATAGTCCAGTCTATATAGCTGGTATAAAGCCCGCCAGAAGGAAGGAGATAAGTTGCATCACATTCCTTTTTAAGCAGACTTCTCAAAATACCACGAGATATTTCCTACTTCTCAGTGGCCTGAACATAGTCACAAGGTCATGTGCAGCTGCAAGGAACACTGGGAAGCCGTGAGCCACAAAAGGTGGAAGATGGGAGAAGGGCTTTTGGGTAGGCAACTAGCAGTCTTTGCCATAGACTCTTGTGCAGAGGTAGGGAAATTTGGTATTGTCCCTCAAGAGTGCCTGTCTGTCTGAAGATGTCATTCTCTCCATATTTGGGAACCTGAGAATTCTGGAGTTGCCTACCATGAATATCAAGGACTGTCATGGGATATAGTACTTTCTGGAAAGGTCAGTTTTGTAGTCAATTAAATTCAGTAAATCTTTTTGAATGCTTGCTATTTGAAAAGCCATGAACGAGGTACTTTGGGGTAAGATGAGTAAGATGTCTCCCTTGTTCTGGTCTAGAAGATCATGGCCTAGGAGGAGAAGATGGGAACAGCTATAGTGGCTGGTTTTAAAGGCTGTACACCTGTGTTGGACAGCTTAGCCTAGACCCTGTCCCAGCCTCTGGAAGGCTATAGAATTAGGGCGTCAATTTAAAAAACTTTTTTTTTAAATTCAGGGCTGAAAGAATCAGGATCCCTGAACCCTGGATCACACCTCCAGATCTGCAAGAGAAAATCCATATTTTTGCCCAAAAGTGTCTGTTCTTGACGGAGAGTCTGAAGCAGTTCACAGGTAATGTGAGGAGAGGTGTCATAAGGGGAAATGGATTTATACTCTGAATATCTGTGTATTGTCTGAAAGAATATATTTTCCACCCAGACAGTGGGATGCAAACTGAATATCTTCTCCTTTTCTCTTCTTAGAAAAAATGCAGTCAGATATGGAGAAAATCCAAGGTAAATTTATCTACCTGCTGGGCTTTTGATGTTGAAGTTTCTTGAGAAGAAGAGCATCTGCATTAAAAGTGTGGGAAAATGGGACAAGGGTGCTACCCACTGGCCACCCTCCCCTGATATTTTATGTCTTCTCTTTAGTCTTATTAATTTTTTCAATCAATAGCCTCTTGTTCTGATTTGAAGTCTGTTAATCATATTCAATCAGTTCTCCATCTATATCAGTGAAGAAGAAAAATAGGCAATCTAAAAATTAATTCAGAATTAATTTGATTATTTTTAATTGGAAAAGAATGAACAAAAACTATCCTAGTTTTCAGTTGAGCCCATTTTTTAAATTAATTTACTGAGTTCCTCTTGCTTATGGGCACAGGTGCCAACCAGGACAGGAGGAATTGAGCAGCACTGCCAGGGTTAGTAATGGTTTTTACCTCATAAGGTTATAAGGATTAAGATTTGTTATCGTTTCTAGTGCCTGACACATAGTAAGTCCTATATTTATGTTTATTAAATAAAGTATTCTGGGCATTTGGAGAAGCTTTTCCAAGTCTAACATGTCCTGCTCCTGAACCACATTCAGTTTGGAGTTGGCTATATATTGAATACTAAGTTCCTAGGCAGGCAGTCTGATAGAATCTGAAATCCTTAAATGTAGGTAAATCCTTTCATTATTTATTACAAATTACCCCCATGATCTTTGATAATTTTCTATATTACATATGCTGAATCCTTCTTTGTATTGCATCTTCTCAGAAATGTGCTTTTTTGGCATCTAGCAACATAGATTTAGGGAACATTCACATGTCCTCCACAAGAAAGACAAATAGGGAGAAACTGCACTCAATATGGTGGATAATACTAGGTGTGATTTTCCTTGATCTGGCTATCATTTACTTCTGCCCTTCTCTTGCCACTTCTCAGTGAAATCATATGTGAATATGCTTTGTCAGATGTAAAGTGCCCTATAAGTGAATAGTCTTGTTTGCCCCAGAGTGGCAGTGGTTGTCCCTTGAGCCACCCAGCTCCTACAACAGAGATGACTTAGGATAGCTAAGAGTGGTGTATGACATGGGCTTGGAACCGGGTTTCCCTCTGCAGAGCAAGCTGGCTTGCTGGAAGGTGGAATCCTTGATCTTGTCTCAGTTCGACCCCATGTTCTACCAGTCTCAGGTGTGTGGTTATCCTCTGCTTGAGGTTCCCAGTCTCTCTTCCCTCAGAGCTCTTGGCTGGTTCATAGAGTCGTACATTATATGCAGAAATCAGTGTGTGACTGACGGCGGTGGGTCTGGGGTTTCTAGTGAAGACCGTTGCTTTATGATGACTAATCAGAGTTCCCTCAGTTATGTTTTTCCTCAAAATACTCATGTGACTTCCAAATTTATTTTCTCTTTGTTCTTTCAGAATTGAGAGAGGCTCAGTTATACTCAGGTAGGTGATGGGAGACAAGACCATACTGGGGTAAGGAGTAAAAATCCTTGTGAACCTAACTGCTAATGTGAATGGTACACTGCTCTTCTGCCCAGCCTCAGGGACAAACTGATTTGCAACAAGCAAGAGTAATGGAGCTCAACGCCTATTCTGAGTGCTAGAGAGAATCCAGGAGCTTTGTGTCATGTCATCACTATGCCTCAAGGCAAAGCTCGAAACTCCCCCTTTCCTTGACAACCACCTTCACCCTATGATTTAGAGAGATTGGGTAAATCTACAATCCCAGAGGTACTCAAATCTCAGGTGTGTACTTTCCATAGTCACACAGCCACCTTCTGTTATGAGGAATCCTCTTCTTAAAGAAAGAAACTCTACATACACTAGGTCTTCATTCACTGGTGTCCACTGACTGTGATCCATATTTAATTCTTTCAAAAAATATTAACTGAGTACCTACTTATATCCTACACTGTCTAACGTTGTGCAGGGCACTTTAGAGGGAACAAAAGAGTATGAGACACCATTCTACTCTTGCAGTTTGCATTGTTTGGTTGGAGGTATGAGGTGTACCCATGACACAAGAAAGAGATAGGGCCTGATACAATGGCTCACACCTGTAATCCTAGCACTCTGGAAGGCCGAGGAAGGAGGATTGCTTGAGCTCAGGAGTTCGAGACCAGCCTGGGCAAGAGTGAGACCCTCTCTCGACTAAAAATAGAAAAATTAGTTGGTGTTGTGGCATGCACCTGTAGTCCCACCTGCTTGGGAGGCTGAAGCAGGATCGTTTGAGCCCAGTAATTTGAGGTTGCAGTGAGCTATCATGTCACCACCGCACTCTACTGGGGCAATGGAGCAAGACTCTGTCTCAAAGAAAAAAAAAAGAAAGAGAGAAATAGGCAGCCATTGTGGACAGATTGTTGAACCAAGAACCCAGGGTTCTGGGGTTCTTGGTCACCTCCACTGGTTGCCTGTCTTGAACCTTTTATGGGAGTCATTTAGCCTCCCGAGCTTTGGCTTCTAAGAGGTCACGTTTGACTTCCTTGTTGCTCCTGAACAAGATGTGAAGAGCAAATGTGAGCGTATGTATCAGTGCTTTTAAAACAGGAAAACACCATATGATTGCAGGAAGCTGTAATACTAAATACCAGAGGAGATGACATGGGTGATACACAATTTTCAATTTAAGAACAGGAAGAGTGAAATGGCTTTGGAAAACTTTGAGGAAGATCTGGGTCTTGCACTGGACATTAGAAGAAGATGAACAGGGTTTGAATGTGGAGAGTAAAGATCTTATATTAACAGAATGGATAAGAGTGATTCAAAAGGTGGGCAAATTTGTTCAGTTTCCCAGTCCCTTACCCACAATTCCAAAATCCTAAATCTCTGAAAGCCAAAAGCTTTTTCATTATTTTATGACAAATTAATAATGGTAGCAAAGCCTGAATTTATGTGGGACTATAAAGTCCATATTTTACATGAGGTGAGCATTCATATGTCTCACAGTAGATCTATTAATATTTGATTATAAAGAACTATACCAAAGCCTGCCTGTCTAAAATCTATGATATTCTGAATTCTTTGAAACTTTTTGTCCCTGAAGCTTTCAGATTAAGGGATTGTGGACATGTAAGAAAACCTCAAATTCGACTTTATAATGGATATTGTGGCTTAAGATATGAAAGAAAGGGAATGGGTAAAGTTTTAGTACTTTCAATAAATCTTGGCTAAAAAAGGTAACTAGCTAATCGAAGCAGTAATTTTTGAATAGTGACCTTTAGGATGTATTTCATATAAAATGACTGCAACCTCTAGTAGGGAGCTTTTACTCTCAGGGAGATAGGAGGAGGCTAGATATTCTAGAGTTGGCTCTCAGGCTGACCCTCTCCTTTGTGTCTCTGCAGTGGACGTGACTCTGGACCCAGACACAGCCTACCCCAGCCTGATCCTCTCTGATAATCTGCGGCAAGTTCGATACAGTTACCTCCAACAGGACCTGCCTGACAACCCTGAGCGGTTCAATCTGTTTCCCTGTGTCTTGGGCTCTCCATGCTTCATCGCTGGGAGACATTATTGGGAGGTAGAGGTGGGAGATAAAGCCAAGTGGACCATAGGTGTCTGTGAAGACTCAGTGTGCAGAAAAGGTGGAGTAACCTCGGCTCCCCAGAATGGATTCTGGGCAGTGTCATTGTGGTATGGGAAAGAATATTGGGCTCTTACCTCCCCAATGACTGCCCTTCCCCTGCGGACCCCTCTCCAGAGGGTGGGGATTTTCTTGGACTATGATGCTGGCGAGGTCTCCTTCTACAATGTGACAGAGAGGTGTCACACCTTTACTTTCTCTCATGCTACCTTCTGTGGGCCTGTCCGGCCCTACTTCAGTCTGAGTTACTCGGGAGGGAAGAGTGCAGCTCCACTCATCATCTGTCCCATGAGTGGGATTGATGGGTTTTCTGGCCATGTTGGGAATCATGGTCATCCCATGGAGACCTCTCCTTAGAGAGGTGAACTAAGGCCACAAGAGCTATTGGCTATAATCCTATGTCAGGCACAAGGCATCTTGTTGTCTTGTTACTTCCTGTCTATCACCGCTGGATATCCTTACCATGTTCCATCCCTTGCAGTAGGAGACAGGACATCTGTGTTCTCTACCATTTTTTTCCTTTCCACACACATTGTGAGATGTAATGAGAAGTATCAGGATAACCCAGAAATAAAAACCAAATGTCCATCTCCAGTATTTCACACTTTGTGATTTTACACATAAAGAGTATGGATAATCTTTGAATTTGGAGAGCCATACAAGATACTTACACCTTCTCGGCTCAGCCTGGATTCCTCTGGTTCAGCCCCACGTAGTGATTATGGTTAATTGCTGTCATTTCTGGACTAGGGCTCCTTTCTGCCAACCTAGAATGGAATTATACAAGGCCCTGGGAGGAAGGCTCCCTTTATCCCAGTTTTTCCTTCTGGGAACAGTACCTCTACCCCGATTCCCCATCTGCTGTAATTTTATTAACTCCATTAAAGAGGCCTGTATGTGTTTTGGTTAGTTACAGTTATTTTACAATAATGGTGGGAAATGGCCCCACTTCTGTTATGAAATAATGTTCTAATCAATGTCTCTTTGCCTTTGTATCTTTTCTGAGGGCTTTCTCTGCTCCCTTTATTCTAATGAGAAGTGTATCCCGGTGCTGGGTACACATCACCCAGGATAATATTCCACCCAACTCCGTCCACAGTTTCCCAGTCACATTTGTGGACTGGTGGTCAGTCATATGCCATCCGTGGAAGAATTCTGGTGCAGTATTCCAGGGATTCATTGATTTCTTGCCTCCTTTTCTCCATCTCCTTTGGAGAGTGGGGGAATTGACTTTTCTAATGTGTATATCATCAAGGGGCAGCTCCATCCCCATGGCCATTGAAACATAAGGCATTCTGGAGTCAGAAGGGCTAGAACAGATCACTTTGAGCAAGCCTTCATGATGGTTCTTAGTCCTGCTTCTCTGTGGGTACATGCCCCTCTGTTTAAAAATAAAGTGAATATGGATATTTACATTGTTGTTGTTTTCCGGGTCTTGGTAGGATTGGGTTCATAGATGTTGGAAGGGAGGGAGAGGAAATGCTTAATGGTTTTGATTTCCCACATGGGTCCAGAATCCCATGATGAAACTACTTTCTCAGTACCATTTCACTGCTTTCTAACAGTGCTGAAAAAATAGTGTTGGACATCATAGCCTACAGCTCTTGTATTGGTTAATCCTGTAATTTTGTTAGGAAAGTGTTTTCTCAAGTCTTTTTTTTGTAATTGAAAGTGGAATAATGCAGTAATACTTGGCATAGATCCGAAGATCCAAAATTTGCTTCCTAGCCCAGAACCACCAGCCCAAGCCCTTGGGGGCATGGAGTCACCATGTGCTGAGGAAGAAAGATCAGACTGAGAGAATAGCTCTAGTCCCAGAGATTTGGATTATTTCCCTTTCTGTGCATAGCCCCAGAAGACAGGATTATGAACTATACTTATCCTGTACCAGGGATTGGGGTTCCATGGCTGAAGATCATGAGTTGGTGATATTATGTCCTAATTCTTTATTCATCAGGTTTTAAGGGAAATAATATAACCAGGGGCTATAGAAAGGGGCTTCCATGAGGCTAGGTTAGCTTTTGCTGAATACTCTGAGATATAAATGCATGTGATAACTTATATACATGTATATAAATACTTTTAACATAGGCAGTGCTTGGCACATACTATGAAGAGCTTTATGCACAGTAACTTACTTAATGCTCATAACAACCTTATCAAGTGTGTACTATTGCCCTTATTTTACAGATAAGGAAACTGAAGCAGAGAGAGAGTAAATGACTTATCCAAGGTGCACAGCTAGGGAGCAGCAAAGCCAGGATTCAAACTGAGGTGGAACACATGACCACATACATCAAATCTTGCCCGAAAATATATGTAGATTATGCTTTTCTGCATAAGAGGGGCAGAGCAGAGACTGGAAGCCTTGGAGTGCCAGTCCGTTGACCTGGGATGCCTGCCTAATAACACTGTCTACTCTAAACTTGAGGATCTGCAACTGGAAAATGGAGTGAAGAGTCCCATTCAAAATCATTCCAATTACATTTAATTTAGTCCATTGGGGAAGGGAGGAAGAATAAAGGCCCACAAAGAGGACACTTTGTACCAGTCCAAAGAAACATGCCCTTGGGATGGACTCCCGGTTCTTGCTGCCTCAGTGATGGGGCTGTCTCCAGGCTAACTTAGAGGATCTCACACTGGGTCTCCTTTATTCCCAGTAGACCTAGTGGAGCAGAATTTTACTGCATTTTTATTAAAAGCAGCAGCTGGAGCAATGGTAAGCAATTTTATTGGATTCAACAAAGCTACTTCCAACTTGAATGGGGATGTATCTATAAGGGAAAATCTTATTATCAATGCTGAGTGAAAAAAGCTTCAGAAGAATGAGCTGGGCATGGTGACTTGAGCCTGTAATCCCAGCTACTTAGGAGGCTGAGACCAGCCTGGGCAACATAGACTCTGTCTCTAAAAAAGTTTCAGAAGACTGTATACCTTATGATACCCTTTTTATAATATGAACAATGGGATCATGGTTACCTATGGGGTGTGTGGGAGGATGGGGTAGAGGAGGGCAGAGGGTGGTATGTGTTATTGGTTATCTTCTGGTATAGGTGGTGGGTTCATAGGTATTTATTTAAATTTTTAATTTAAAAAAACGCCTGCCATTTTGAATGAAGTTAAATGAATTTTTAAATGATTCTGAATTTACTCATCTGCAGAAAGGTAAGCAACCTTGGGTTCATTGAATCAGCAGTTGGGTCACTAAATAAGCAGATACGGGCCCAGTAGGATTCTTTTGGCTCCTCTCTGTTTCTTTCCTCAGAACTTCTGCAAGTTGTTAATTACATATTAGGGCTTCAGCAACTCTTTCCTTAATTGTTTTGTTGCCCCAGGAAAATGTGTGTGTGTGTGTGAGTCTGCACGCATGTGCACACATATGTGTCTTCAGCTAGTCTTGTTTTTTCTCATACTAGCAGACACGCAGAGAAGAGCATCTTCCCCAACAGCAGACAAGGCCTAGAAGAGAGTTTCAGAGAATAAAGGGAAACTGAATATGACCCCTCCTCTCCACCATGTACTCCACTTAACTGTACTCCACCATGTACAGCTAAGTGAGATGAGAGAATTCAACACTATGAAAGTAAGCAAATAGCTGTCAGATGGTAAAGGAGAGCCATTCATTAATGCCTTCCGTTATCTGAGATCCAGACCAAAGAGTATAGCGGGCAGTCACACATCTCCTCCCAGCAGAATAAAAAACAAAACTCAAAAGGTTCTTGGCATACCAATGGTGGGTGAATTGCCTCTTCACAAATGAGAGACATTCTTTGATTGAAATACACAACTAACCAGTGTTGGGTGCCTCAGCTGAACTTGACTCCTGAGGAGAACACAAGAGAACATGGCTTCTCTCCTTGGAAAAGTTAAAGTCAATTAAGAAGGGGAAAAATAACATGAAAAAGAAGTGGAGCACAACTCAAGACAAATTGGGAAAAGTAAAACATTATGTGCTGCAGGAGATTTCTGTGGACCACAGTAATCTGAGAGGAAGCCCAAATGCTAGATCTGTATTTTTTCTTTAGTGCCCTTTTTCTTGAGGTTGATAAGCTGGTGCCCATTAGCTCAGTCCTGCTTTGACTTAATTATGTAATTAAGTTACTAATTCCTGCACCTTGTTTAACCAAGAAATTTCTCCTATGAGGTTTCTGTGAAGAATTATGAGAAAGCCCAATCAAAGCAGTGTTGGTGGAGTTATTGTAGGGGAATGGGCTTTGCTAGCATGTTAATGAAGTTAACTCATCAAAATGTGCAAACAATGCTTGTACTTTGCAACATTGCGCCAGTTACATTTCCTTTTTCCCTGTTGAAGAGAAAGTAAATTTCGCAGGTCTGACTTATTTGTTTACTTATTTTTGCCTGTGAAGTTGAAATGTAAGCAAAGCCTTTGAAGGTAACCTTTTCAGATACATACGTCTCTTTAGTAGATTCTTCATTCAGAGCACATACAGAATTTGGATTTGTATGGGATGTGATTTCGAAATCCAGTTCAGGGTTTGTGATACACAAGAATGTAATAGAAGAAAAGTGAGAAGATAATAATTTCTTTTAGTGTAGAAAGACTTCACATTTTCAACCTACATATTTAAAAAAAAAAAAATTAACATAGATGCTTTTGGTGAGACCAGAGGTGTTTTTTTGTTTTTTTTTTTTTTTTAAATGACAGGGTCTCACTCTGTCACCCAGGCTGGAGTGCAGTGGAGTGATCATAGCTCACGGTAGCTTGAAACTCCTGGGCTCAAGCCATCCTCCTATCTCAGTCTCCTGAGTTGCTGGGATTACAGATTGAGCTACTGCCTCCCCGCAGATTTTTTTTTTCTTTCTATATTGCACTGTTCATCATAGAAACCTTTAAACATACACAAAAATAAAGAAGATATAACAGTGAAACCCCATGTCGTCTCTCAACTTCAACAACTATCAATTTATGGTCAATCTGATTTCAAGTATAGCCTCATCTAGTCTAATGTAAATCCTGGACATGGTGTCAGAAAATCAGATGATTTTATGGAACCTCCCATAAAACAGTCAAGAGATTGATTTCAAGGTTGGAAATTAAATCCTGTTTTATAAAATTGGCATAGACCACCACTGTCACCTTGTTTCTTTTTTAGCACCCCCTGCCTACCTTCTTTAAATAATTGGTCGGGCCTTTCAAAATTCCTCTTGTATTAAATAGAAGATGTTTTCATAAAAATGTAGAATGACCTCTGGGGAGTCTCTTTGCACAATAAATACTGTTAGTAAATAGTAAAAATATTTAAATTTATTTATACCTCATCTTCTTCCAAAATGGACTTAAAGCTGTTTAACAAATAAAATCAAGGTAGCAGGAGTTTAATGTGCCATAAAGGAAGAAAGACTAAGGATGGAACAAAAAATGACCAGGAATAGCATAATAAACATACAGCATAATAACATTACAAGGATGTTAAATGTGGGCCACAGTTTTGTTTTAAAAATTGACACTAGAACCTTGTTAACTTTTATAGCTTATAGTTTCCATGAGATGGCAATAAAACACATCTTTAAGGAAGTTAATGGGATTCTTGTTATTAATAGTAAAAGGAATTTCTGCTTGGGTTCTTAGTAAATAGAAACTATATCATAGGAGCTTAGTTTTCATAAAATGTCTTATGAATTAATAAGGAAAGATGAATAATATCTCAATAAAAATCTGATGAGCAATTTACTGAGGAAGTATAAACATGAAGTTTAAACACGAATGTTGAACATCACTAATAATCAAATCTGTAAAAAAAAATGCCTTAACATTTTTCACCTATTAAAATGTTTTTATTGTTTGTTTTTTAATCCTGGTATCCTGTGTTGGTCAGGTTTTGGGTATCTAAATTACTTCATATCTTTTTAGTAGGCAGTTGGACACTATAAATGAAAAGCTTTTAAAAGTGGATAAACTTTGATCTAATGATTCCACTTCTAGAAATTTAAGGAAATAATTATGGATGTTTGAAAATATTTTTCTACACAAAGATGGTCTTCCTAGCATTGCTCATGAAAGTGAAAAATTGAAATACTCCAGTGTTCCAACAATACTGGTTTGAAATGGGCTATGTGCAGTTATTAAAATGTATGCAAAATAATATTTAACTTCAGTTCTTGGAAAGTACATAAGTTCATAATATTTTCATTTAAAAAGCAAGTTAGCAAAATATGTACTACACATGACCTTGGGAAAAAATGTATGCCATAGGAAAAACTAGAGTAAAATATATCAAAATGTTAATAGTAGTTAACCTCTGACTAGTGAGAGTCTGGATAAGTTTTATTTTTGACATATTTGTATTTTCAACAATTTTTATGTGTAGCTTGCAATTAGAAAAAAATTATAAATAATTAAGGGGTTACTGTTGCCATGTTGGGAGTCACTTCCAGGATAACTTCCTTCTAATAGAACTATAGCTTATGAAAGGAAATATACCGTATCTCATATCTTGGAGGGAGATTGATTAGGAAACCAGTGTTCATTGTACTTCTCACTACCCATCTACCCATTTCTCTTTAATTATCAAAAATAGGATATAAAACCAAGGAAGTCTACGGAAATCTAAGATAGGGCCCACTGAAACTCAAAATTATCTGTCTCTCTCCATGCGGAAAAGAGACCTAACATTTGCCTTACAGAAAGAAAAAAACGTTTTAATGTTAATGAATAAATAGCCTATTGAGGCAAAATCTAATTAAAATTTCCAAGACTGTATTTCTGCTCTCTGAATACAGTAATTAAAATAGTTGCGTTCAAATACGTTTATTAGGCCATTACCATGTTTGTCAGGCACTATCCTGGGGGTATTTGGCCACCAAAGGTTATTTTCGCACGGTATTCCTGGCCCCTAAGGGCTCTGTGTCTAGTTGGAGGAATAGTATCTTACTGTTTAGTTGTAGGGTCCCATTAAAATATGCGACCTCTGGCCTTCCAGGCCCAGAGCTCAGATTATTGGCACAAGGCTGAGGAACAGCTGGAAAAGTGGGTCAGGGGATGCGCTTTTCACCCGCCATCCCCCCTTAAAAACTGCCATTGGCAACGGACACCTTGGAGACTTTCAATCGGAAACACCAGAGAGTGACCAGGAAGGTCGGGGGCAAGCGTGTCGCTCCTGGAGTTTCTCAGGACCTGGGACAAGTCAGGCCCTCGGGGCAGGAACTGGCCTTGCCCCTGCGGCCCTCGCTCGGACGGAAGCCATCAGCGCTCCACACCGACTTTCCCAGCAGTTCCCCGGCTGTCGCTTCCGGACCCAAGAGAAACTTTTCAACGAGCAGTTCTGGGGACAAAAATGGACTGTTCAATAGTACCAATAGCTTTTTATTTTGTTAGGGTTTTGGTGTTTTGTTCCCCACCATGTTCAAAAGAACGAAACTCTAGTCCTAGGGGAAGGTTAATCCCTGTCAAGATTTCAGTAAAGATCTGAGGTTAGAAAGCCGACCCAGCGGCCGAGACAAAAAGATGTTCTTCCTTTCCTTCCTCCCGAAATCTTGGTAGGCTGGGCACAGGAAATGTGAGCACGTCCATCTCGAGAATGTAAGGCCCATAAGAGACTTGTATCCAGTTTTACGCATAAACATTTTTCTGCTCCTGCAAAATCTTTTCCTGTTTCAATCCACAGGTGGCTTTCTTGTCTTACCGTTACCAGGCAACCCCGACATCATCACTTCTTCGTACATACGTCACAGAAACGTTGCTCGCTGATCTCTATTTTAGAGAAAAATCTGTGCCTTCTTACCGAGTGTCAGGATGGCCGAGTGGTCTAAGGCGCCAGACTCAAGCTCCGCTTCCCCGCGCTGGGGGTTCTGGTCTCCAAATGGAGGCGTGGGTTCGAATCCCACTTCTGACACATCCGTTTTGCCCCCTTCATTTTTGGAACAAATATTTTAAACTTGATGTCAGAAGTATGAGCAAACAACTACCAATCTACACTTAAAGAATCGACTTTTAAAATTTTCTCACAGGGACTGTGAACACTGAAAAGAGTAAAAGCGGAAGTATCGCGTTATTTTCAAGAAGCCGCGATATTTGAGGCAAAAACGTTCAATCTAGCGGAGATTACTAGAAATTGAGTTTTTTGTCGCATCGCGAGATAATCTGGCAGTCGCGAGGTTCGGGACCCAGGTAGCTCCCTGCCTAGCGGAGCAGGAGGAGACAGGGGACCTATTGTTGGTTTCCCTCCCTTCTCCGCCAGGCCGCACACTTTGTTTCAGATCCAAGCCCTCTCCTGGGTACTTCCTGTATCACTTTCCTACCAATCCTGCAGTCCTCCGGCTGACGACAGTGCGATGTCTAAAGAAATCTTACACAGATCTTCTGCTCTCTCAAAAGTCATAGAACTAGCTCTCAAACGTTTCCTTTGTAAATTATGCATATTCACACTCGCGTTGGCATCTGATAATTATAGCTTTGTTTACTCAGTCAAAATTGAGTACCAATTTCACTCCTGAATAAAACATTAAAGCTACTCCTTCTTCTCCCAAAAATAGTCGCCATCAACAATTTGTATTTCTTACAGTTCTTTTTTCTCTGCATTCACATATATCTATTCATTAATATTTTATTTTTTACAGAAATGCAGCCATACGAAGCATAGAGTTCCCTGACATATTTTTCCATTTTATCGTGGGCTCTTTCACGTGGAAAACTCATTCTTTTTCTTTATAAAGGAAATATTGCAAATCATTACACAGCACCGTTATATTCTACTTCTTTTAACCACTTACTTTTTTACTGAACATTTAGAGTATTTCCAAGTATTATTTAATGAGTTCTTATTATGTGCCAGGAGATGCAGCCCTGGAGGATATGGCTGTAAAAATATAAAATTAAAGTTCAAAAATAAAATTTCACCCTTATGGAGTTTTATTCTAGTTAAATGACTTTGGCTTTGCCTCAGGAACATCACATTCCAAGATTTCCTTATCTCTTAGGAGAAGAATGTAAATCCTGGATCTTCAGACTAAATGCCTTATGTCAGCTATTATTGCAGATTCACATCTACGTAACCATACATTTTTCTGTCTTTATGACCATTCATGATGGTGTTCTTTTGATTATTGATTTTATCTTAATAGTCGAAATGTGACACTGGGCAGGAGACAAGAAAGCTGGCTTATCTGAAAATAGAACTCTCAGAAGACTTTCCTTGTGGATAAGATCCGATTGTTCCATTTGGGAGGCCACATTCTGAATTCAGGTGGCTGAACCCAAATAATTTCAAGTACAGTACTGCCAAATTGTTACAGCAAGTGTTACAGCAAGTGGTCCCGAGGACAAACCGAGCGGTACACGGAGAGTCGGAGAATCAAAGTTTATTCGTCGGCGGGCTCAGAGGGGCCTCGCCACCAAATTCTGAGCCCCGTCTACCCGATTTTTCCCACTGTTATTAAGTTGTGGTGGTCTGAGGGGTAGGGTGTCAGGTGGTTAATGCTCGCCAGGTAATAGGTTAGTTGATGTGTCAGATAATAGATTTAGTGTTATGCTGATGCACCAGGTAGTAGATTTGTTGATGGGCCAGGTAATAGGTTAGTATAATGTTGATGCGGGTCTTCCATGAGGGGTGGGGGTCTCAGGTGGCTGATATGCCAAGTCACAGATGGGGATTTTCCGTATCAAAATAGTCCCAAATCCCTGCAGTACTTTAACTGTGGTTAGGTGAGATATGAAATGGAATTTCAAAGCTTATGTAGGGGAAATGAAACTAATTCTCATGATATTTCAATTATTATCATTATTAAATACATAAAAATACAGGGCATACATAATATAACATGTTCATGTGTAGCCACTGCCCTTACAAGATCTTTTTCAGATAAGTATGTCTCTGAAGATTCTGGAAGAAATTATAGATCCTGCTGGAGAACTAGATGAGTTAGAAAAAAACAGGAAGATAGTATGAGAGGAGATGGCAGCTGTTTACCCTGGCAATGTCTAGAGAAAAAGAAAGCAAGGATGCTGTCGTAATGGCTTTTCATATGACTGTCATATTGGATTTTAAAAGGTTAATTTTAGTTAAAAAATACAGAATTTTACAAAACTACTCTTTAAGAGGAACTTTACCCTTCCTGTTTCACTCACAGATTCCCCTTGGAATTATCAGGATGATATTTCACCACTTCATTCCACCTCTCCTTCACTCTTCCCCATAGGAAGAGGAATGATTAATCTGAGTAATGTAACAGAGTAGCCGCTCCTCCTCCCGCAGATACGGAAGGATAATATTGACAGTGGGGAATATGTAACAGAGGAAATAGCCTGAAAAAAATGACAAAAATATTTTATGTCTCTTTAAAACATCCCCCACTCCTTCTGGAGAACTAGGACCTACATTCCTGCCTCAGGCCAGTGGTGGGGAAAAGAAGGGGAACGACTTTTGTTCTGTGCTGCGGAAGGTGGCTCAGCTGAACTGTCTGGATGCAGGCCACAGGCATGGAGGCCCAGACAAGCACAGGTCCGTGTGGGCCTCTCAGGTGGGGCAGAGGTCATGGGATTGTCTGCGGAGGAGATGAGATGATCAAAATCATTAACTATAGTTAAATGACAATAGCCTAGAACTAAAAAACCTCCCTTTAAAAGCTCTGTATTTCTACTTATTACTAAGACAATGACATTTTAGACAGGAGTCTCCATCCTCTTCATTTACCAGCAAATTAATAACTCTCTCTCTTTCCTTCTCCTCAAACCACTTCTCCTCCTTCTTCCCTGATGCAGCCTCAAAACAAGTGCCCAGCTTTTGGTAACAGTAAGAGGTAGAGTTTTTACCTTCTTTGATTCACATTTGTCTTTTGGGTGGCATTAATGTTCAGCTGTGTTTCTGTGGTCTCCCTCAGCCCTTTGCACTGGTGTTTTTTAGGGACAACTGAGCCTTCACACAGCTGCTTGGGTGAGTGTGTCTGCTGGATCCCAGGGTCTAGACTTGGAAGGAAGGAGTAGAGAAGGCCCATTCTCACTTTAGATCCAAACCATGTTCTTCAATCTACATTTAGGAGCCACGAAGCTGATATTGTTTCTGCCACTGATGTATATGCGTCAATTGTTTCCAAATTGTTAAAGGAAAATTTTTCTAAAAAAGGTAAAATTATGATTCATACAAGTAAAAATGAATGTGTCCAAAAGCTATTTAACTTATGAAATAATGTCTGTTAAGGTATTACAATTGGTTCTGTAGTAGTAGGCCTCAAAAATATGAAAAGTTATTATGAAAATGCTGTTTCAAGACTCATTCCTGTCTATAGAGTAAAAAGCTTGTCACGCCTGTAATCCTAGCACTCTGGGAGGCCGAGGCAGGAGGACTGCTTGAGCGCAGGAGTTCAAGACCAGCCTCAGCAAGAGTGAGACCTCTCTACTATAAATAGAAAGAAATTAGCCAAACAACTAAAAATAGAAAATTAGCCGGGCATGGTGGCGTGTGTCTGTAGTCCCAGCTACTCCAGAGGCTGAGGCAGGAGGATCGCTTGAGCCCAGGAGTTTGAGGTTGCTGTGAGCTAGGCTGACCCCGTGGCACTCTAGCCCAGGCAAGAGAGCGAGACTCTGTCTCCAAAAAAAAAAGTTTGTACTTTGTAAACCTCGCCCTTAATAGAAAAATCTGTACTCTGTAAGCAATGACCTTGTAACTGATTGTGTGAGCCCCCCAGCTGTCTGCAGTCAAATTTACTGTACTTGCCTCACCCAAGAAAGAATGCTCCCTGCCT
>CAUYSK010085410.1:0-15459 GCA_963575035.1 Avahi laniger | reverse complement strand
AAGAATTACAGAACAGAGGAAAAGGCAGAAATAGCAGGTTGCTGGGTCAGCAGGACCTTGTAGTCTGGGGTGAAGCATGTCGGAAACTGTTAGATTTGAGTGTGTGTGTGTGTGTGTGTGTGTGTCAATATCATCTCCAGTAAAAAACTAACGTGGATCCTTTTTGAGTTTATGGATTGGAGGCACTGAAATACCACCAGAGAGGAACAGGTTAGGCAGCTGTTGTCAGCAGCAGGGGAACAATGACAGTGGAGGTAGCCGTGTTACCCTGCTCAGCCCTAAAGGTACCAAGAGAGTTAAAGTGTGGTCCATGTCAAACTTAGAATAAGTGACAGCTCAACATACATAATCTGCTTCATTGAGCATAGCAGTGAAGGGTAAACCTAGGCTGTAGAAGCAGAGACAGTGATATATCTGTCTACGGGGACTGAGGAAAGGCCTCACAGTGAGAAAATTAGGGTCACACAAATTACATGGGTTTCCCTGAGTAATCTGCTTAAGCTCTGTGGCCTCTCTTTTGTAATCTGTAAAATAGGAATCAACACAATACATCAAAAGGACAGCCTGAGGATTAAGTGAATGTTTTTTCGAGCACTTTGTAAGTGGGCTTTAAAAGTAAGAGCAGATGATGCTGTATTTCTGTTACTTTATACATCCTATGTCAAACTGTATGGTGCACCAAAATCACCTGTGCTGCTGGTTTAAGATGCGGATTTCTGGGCCATTAAAGTTATTAAAATTCTGATTTAATAGACTTGGTTTAGGGCCCAAATATACATTTGCAGCCAGCACCTGTGTGCGATCCTGATGCTAGTGACGTAAGTGCTTTATGTGATTTCAGTGAAGAACTGTACACCGAAGGAAACTGGAGATCAAAGACATGCGGTAAAGCAGTGCTCAAGGTCATGTCACCGAGCAACAGACTGAATTAAAAAAGAGACTGGGTAGACAACGCTGTCAGTCACATCATCAAATAAGCGTGAAACTGGAGGAGCAAAGGGTTTGTCCACACTCAGCAGGAAACAACCATGTCCCGGATTTGTGTCTCTCCACTGAGATATGTTTGCATTAAATGATCCATATTCCTTTGATCTTCTCTTTTATGGCCAAAAATATAGGTTATTCACCATGGTCAAGGCTAGAGTCTCAGAAAACAGCTCTTACCTGTGCTCTGTGCTAGATTGTAGAGTCTCTCAACTTCAGTACTACTGGCATTTGGGGCTGGATAATCGTTTGTGGTGGGGGCTGTTCCTGTGCATTATAAACATAGGATGTTAAGCAGCATCTCTGGCCGCTAGTCACTAGATACCAGTAGCACCCCCCCAAATTGTGACAAAATGTTGGAAGATTTCCAGATGTTCCCTGGGGGGCAAAATTGCCCCAGCTGAGAACCTGGATGAATAACACAGATACCAGTCCTGTGACATTTTTCTCCATCAGCATGGAGCCTCGTAGCCTCTCATTCTACTGGGCACATATTTGCTGAGTGCCCACCCTTTGAGAGACAAGAGTTCTCCTCGTGAACCTAATACAAGTGACTCATCCACCACTGCTTTTCCAGCTCTTTCCCATATCTCAGTAAATCTTTGCTCTGTATGAATTCCAGTCCTCCATGGTATGGTGCAGAAACTGAGACTCATTTCTTATATAATCATAGATCTAGAGATCAAAACTTCCAATTCCATTCATTTGCAGTTGACAGGGCCCAATCTCTTCTGCAGGTCTGATACACAAACATTTGCAATACCATAGCTTCTGGAATGATTTTATACCTTCAATTTTCCAGGAACTGGCCCTGCAATTTGTATGAATTGTCTCTAGATGGTGATAGAGAGTTGTGAGCACATGGTCCAGCATTGGAAATGTAAATTACAAAGTAGCACTCACTTTGGAAATATAAGTCTTAGCTGATTTTAAAATGACAAATCTAAGACACTGTAATGACTATCTGAAGTTCATCATACACCAGTGGGGTGGGGGTGGGAGGAATTCCTGAAGTGTGTGTGTGTTTGACAGAATGTCAAACCTAGCCTGGGACCTGATGCGTAGCAGTCATTCATAAGTGTTTGTAAGAAAGAACAGAGGAAGGAAAGGCAGCAGGAAGGAAGGGAATGGTGGGAAAATTTGAGACAGAAAGAGAGGTCACACTGTTTCACTCTTAGCCACTAAAGATTTTTCCTCTTTTCCTCTCCTTTAAAATCAATGGTACAGTTCAAGGCACTTGTTTTCTTTCTTTTTCCGCTGTTATAATCTTTACTTTTATTTTTTCCCCCCAAAATAATATGCTTTAAGTCATGTAGCTCCTCCTGGTCAGATCAAGAAATAAATGGCAAACTCTGTTATTTATTCACTTTTCCCTTTACCCTTGATCCGTGAAGATGCAAACATCCCTCCATGGAAAGTAAGAAACATTTACCGCCTCTCCCAGCACAGTTGACTTACTGTGCTATGGTTGACTCCTTATTTCCTCGTCTCCTTTCCAGGCAGAGAGTGCAGGGACACTGCTGCTCCTCTAGCTTCTCAAAGCTGCATCGAATAGTGTGTCGAGTTATACTAAACAGGTATCTCAGTTTCCTGTAGAAAATATTTTCATGTCCAAGAGATAGATGTCCAAAGTCTTGCATCCAGACCTAGAAGAGAGTAAAATAGAAACATGACACTGAGAGAAAATATTTTCATGCTATACATTTGTTAAAGGGCTAACAACCAGAATCTACAAAGAACTCAAGCAAATCAGCAAGAAAAAAATCAAACAACCCCATTAAAAAGTGGGCAAAAGACACAAACAGAAGCTTTTCAAAAGAAAATAGACTAATGACCAATAAACATAGGAAAAAAGGTTCCGCATCTCTAATCATCAGGGAAATGCAAATCAAAACCACAATGAAGTTTCACCTAACTCCAGTGAGACTGGCTTTTATCAAAAAGTCCCCAAACAACAGATGCTGGCATGGATGCAGAGAGAAAGGAACACTTATATGCTGTTGTGAGACTGCAAACTACTATACAACTTCTATGAAAAATAGTATGGAGCTACCTCAAAAAACTAAAAGTAGACCTACCATGTGATCCAGCAATCCCACTACTGGGTATTTACCCAAAGGAAAAAAAGTCATTTTACCAAAAAGACATTTGTACTTGAATGTTTATTGTAGCACAATTCACAGTAGCAAAGATGTAGAATCAACCCAAATGCCCATCAATACCGGAGTAGATTAATAAGTAGATTAATAAAAGGTCATATATGTATACCATGGAGTACTACTCAGCCATAAAAAATGGGGAACTAATCCCTTTTGTAACAACTTGGATGGAACTGGAGACCATTCTTCTAAGTGAAGTATCACAAGAATGGAAAAACAAACACAACATGTACTATTAAATTGGAACTAATCAATCAATACTCACACATAAAATATGGTAGTAAAACTCAACCAAAATCAAGCAGGTGGGAAGGGGGAGGAGGGGATGTGTAAATTCACACCTAATGGGTACAATACACACTATCTGGGTGATGGACACACTTATAACTTTGATTCAAATGGTAAAAAAGCAATTCATATAACCAAAATGTTTGTACCCCCATAATATATTCTGAAATAAAAAAATTTAAAAAAACAAAAAAAGAAACAGAATACAAGGCCGAACTTATTTCAATACAATGGCCAAAAGAAAAAAATGAAGAGATGGAAATGGCTTCATCTTCTTGAAGATCTGAGAGGTAAGGCTACTTTCTGGTCCATGTCTCAGAAATGAGGTCCAGTTAGGTGGACAGTGGGGAAGGGGAGAGAGGAGGTGGAAGAGAACAGATCAGCAGGTTCTAGCTCTTTCTGTCTTCTCTAGAGATAACCATCAAGAAAGACAAGGAGTTAAATCTGCCATGCAAAATGATGAAATTCAAACAAGTGACAGGCAACCTTTTATTATTAGCAACAATACAGGAAGCAGAACCTCTTAGGTGAACAACTAGAGTGTAAATAGTCATCAAATACTATTTAGAAATTATCAAAATAATGTTTTCTCTTGCATTGTATGTATTCCTTCGTTTCACTTCTCTGGGGATGTTGGCATTGATTTCTTCCTTTTAAAACCTGTGCTTGTCTGATGTATCTATATGATAAGGTTCCTTGTGCAGCTTTCCTGGCTGCGTGTGCTTGCTTTCTCTGTTCTATTTTTAGTCCTTTCCCAAGACCCACTATTAAAAGTAGTTTGTTTGCCAGAGGCTGAAGAGGTAGTATTAAAACTAGACTACTAATTTCCACAAGCGAACTCAAGGCCAAGTTTTGAGCTCTCTGCACAGTGAAGAATGGAACACTCTGCAAAAGCTCTGGAAAATATCAGGCTGCCTGAGAAGGGCAAACAACTTCTGTTTACCTGGAGTATTCTCTCCTCCTCCTACACCGTGATCTCATCATGAACAAGTTTCGGCATCTGCTCTAGTGATCCCCAGACTCTCATCTCTAACACCATGCTGTCCTCCCTAAGCCTTAGGCCTGGGACAGCCAGGATGGGGAACTACTGCTAATCAAAATCACTCAAAAAATGGTTAGAAACACACATTCTTGGGCACCCCTATTAATATACCAATTCAGTGGGTCAATAATTGTGACCCACTCTACTTACACTTTGACTTGGATGCCAGCACCACTTCCTAGTCAATAGGACTTAAAGCTTCTAGGATGCCTCTAGCTCATTTCTTATTCATGAAGGAAGCAAAATATAGCAGAAAGCATAAAGGACGAAACTGGGACTGAATCCTTGCTATAGTGATGAGTGGCAAGTATTGATGTTTGTTGTTTGCTTGATTAGATTTTAGGGTAGAGAGAGGATGGTTTGCCTTCTCAACTTTTCTATTTCCCCTCTTCTGGTTTAATCCATGATTTAGGTCTGTCCAAATATATAATAACATTTTCTTTTTAGCAAAAATTACTGACCCAAGAAGTGGGATTTGGACTCAAGTGTGTCCTATTAGAATCTTTCCCTGGTGTCAATCTACACGATTTGGGAGAAAGAACCTATCTTTTAGCTGAGGTTGCCACATGGTATGACTAAAGCCTAGAGTTGTCAACACCCATCTTCCTAAGCTACAAAAAGGAAATCCAGTAAAAGTAGGAAAGAAAGAGGAAAATGCACAGTCGAAGGCCATGGTTCCTGTGTCTTTTCCTTTGATCTTTGAAAACACTACCAGTTAAGTCAAGAAATCTCTTTCCAATCCTTGCACCCCCCCCCACCTTTATGTTAGTCTGAGTTGGCTTTCTGTCACTTTCAGTTTTCAATGAAAGTCTTAATGCTCTCATCTCTAATACAGGGAGAGCAATCCCTACCTCACATCTTTTTATTTTCACGAGGGTTGAATCAGGCAACATCTATAAGGCATCCCATGCAAAATTCAGAACTGCTGGTGCTCAAAAAATGGTAGTATTCTTCCCCTTTCTTGACTTTCATTTGATCCTGACTCCTGTGACCAATCTGCTTCCTGAGGTTGTGAACTTTGCATCGAGGTGGATGCCATCTGAATGTTTTTTTTTTACCCAACTTCCAATCTGGGCCCTGATATTTCCCATCTGATTTCAGAATTGCAATTCCCATATACGGTAACTGGGTGTGCTTTAGAAAATGCTGCTCTCTTCTGCACAGGGACAAACATAATGGCCAAACTGTGGAAGCCATGAAAATTAGAAAAAAGGAACACCCATCTGGGCTAATGATGTCTTATTGGGACAGGATTGAGAAGCCTGAGCCTACTGGATTCTATTTCAACTCACATCTAGGCAGGGCACAGCCATTCACAGTGCCCAGTGGGCTGCAATCTCATCTTAGGTCTTTTCTTATCTTTAATTGGGGAACTGACTAGGAGCTAAAATGCATTCTACCTGCTGCTATGAACTTCATTACTATTTCTAATTGAGCAGTTCCATCATTTCCCCCCATTTACTCAGCATCCTTTCCATGTGCTCACACTGACCCACGGTGCTCTTTCAAAAGGCCAGACTGTGAAGGCAAGAGAACATTTAGTTATTGACCCTTCCCTTCTCAACAAGCCACAATCGGGCTTCTGTCCCCAGTCACATGTTCCTCTCAGTAAAAGTGCAATAAAGTTTATGAATGAATGACTATAAATAAAAAGATGTAGTCCCTGCTACTCTGACTCAGAGAAAATCATTATAAATGAGAGAGAGAGAGAATGAACCCTTGGTAGTGTTCATCCTCTTTAGTTATAGCATTTGAAACTAACGACCACTGCTACCTCCTCAAAACCTTCTCACCTCCACATCTTCCAGGTCTTTACTTTGTCCCATTTTTATGGTTTTGTTTTTCTTGTTTACTTTTTAACACTTCTTTGCCCTTTTTATCTCTTTTAAATATTGGGCTCCCCAGACTTGTGCCTTATCTTCTCTCACAAGATAATTTCTATTCGTGAGCATTCAGAACCTACCTGATTTGCTGATGGCTCCTAGTTCTGTTATTTCAGCCTGAATCTCTGTCCCAAGCTCTAGACACCTATTTCCAGCCACTTACAGTGCATTTTTAGCCAGATGTGTTGGAGGCACCTTAAACACAACAAGGCACCGAGCAAAGACCATCAGTGACTTTCCATCTGCTACCACCTGCCTGGCATCCCAAGCTGGGAAGTCTGGGAGTCACTCTTGGCTGTAGAAGAAGGAGGTCTATTGGTCACCAAATCTGCTCTCCAAATGACTCTTCCCCTTTCTTTCTTCATCGCAATTGCCTTATTTCAGGGCACTAGCATCTGTCACCCTTTAGGACTTCTGGAAGAAGGCATCTCATCCAGACTTCTCTGGCCACCCCGGCCAGGCTAGGCTGGGTTGAGCACACCTCTGCATACACCACAACCACCCACCAATCCCCACAGCCTGTGTCGGGAAAGTGAGACAGGACAACAGAGACCGTGACACCCCCCCCCCCAGCCACTGCTGTTCCGCTGGCTATTTAGACAAGGAGGGTGTCATTGTCATCTGTGTTTCCAGTCCCAAGAACAGGGCCAGCACGTACATGTCTGATAATACGTTGACTCGAAACCTCACTGCCCAGAAGGAAAACAACCCAGGCTGCTGAAACAGGCACTTTGCACCACTTCCTTGCCAACCCCAAGTAGAGGCTCACGTCACTACTGTACCCTGTGAGGGACAACCTCCATAGCCGAGCAGTTCCACACCTGCCTGTGGACTAGGTCCAGCTGTTTTGTTTTCACTCCCTCCCTCATTCCCCAGTTTTTCATTTTTATTCCCTCTCTCACCCTCTAATACACAATGATCTTTTTCATCTTCCTTCCCTAACCAAACTATATGTTATTGTTGTTCCAATAAGTCTTTAAGTGCCTTGAGATGTGACCGGAGGTCTTTAGCCATACGGTTCCCCACCTTGGCAGCTGTTCTCAACCTTGGTGCACAATGGCCAACTCCCACTCCCAGAGACACCGACATAGTGGGTCCGAATGCACTCTGGGATTATTGTCAAAGCCCTGTGGCTCAGGCGACTCTAATAGGCAGCCCCAGTTGAGAACCAACAGTTGTCTAGCATCTCTGCCCGTGGCGCCCAGACCAGTGGCACTGACATGGCCAGGGATCCCGTTAGACATTTGGAGTCTTGGCCCTGCCCGAGACCTGCTGCATCACCACCTGCAATGGATCTAGATCCCGGGGTGGCATTCAAGTTTAAGATGCGCTGTTGTGGAGTCAAACAGACAGGACCTTGACAGTCAACAAGGAGAACTCGGAGAGCCTCCTGCCCTCAATAAGCTCCAGGTTCCCCGTCTATGTGATGGTGAAAATAACACAGTGCTGTCTCACACAGGTGAGGAGGACCAAAAATGATGCTTGATCTTGGCCTCCAGGTTCAGTGTCAGATTAAGCACTTGATAAGTGGAGCCTTGTTACCATTCTCTCTCCCACCCCCAACCCCTGTGCCCACTATGGTGGGAGCAGGAGCACAGGAAATACACACTTTATTCCCAGGATGCCGGCTATGGGGTCCTGGGAAGCACAGCCAGCGAGAGCATTGCCGACGCCATATCCATATCCACATCCACGTTAAGCATTTCCAATTTTGAGCACACTAAAAGGTCATGGCTCCCTTGACTTCTCCGCGTCACCCATCGCGATCTGGCCTCTACATACCCTGTCTGCACAGGGACACAGTCACTGCCCTGTTGAGAGCGCTGTGCAGAGGCTGCCCCCAGTGACAAAGGCGATTTGTTTCCTGAAGGTGCAAGCAACCTGGCCCCACCACGCACGAGGCTGGTGTTTCCACAGGACCACAAGGCACTATTTCAAGAGGCAGGTCATTGAAAACTAATTATCAGAACTCAACCGGCTTTCCCAAGGAATTAATTTAAGAAATCCAAGGTGGCAGTGGGATAATAACAGTAGAAGAGACAGAGCGGGGGAGGGTTTACTTCTTATTTTTAAAGCAGTCTGGGATCTATTTAGAGAAGTTCCAAACATAGGCGTGGTGTCCAGACGGCAACCTAATACTTTATATTGCCCTCTTTCTGCAGGGTCCCATCATCTCCTGTGATTGGATGGAGTGTCTCGCATTTTACAGTGTCCATCAACAGACAAGAGCCCTTTGGGAAAGTCTGAAAAGCTAACGTGTTGAACTGGGACATCAGAGCCCGCTTGTGCGTGCTCTGCAGTGCTGGACGTTTTTATGTGCATTCCATTAAGAGCTTCCATCTCTCCGGACAAAGGGGAGAAGCTCTTCCATGGTGGGTGGCCCCAATTAAACCCTGTGCCTAGTGAGTTTCCGCCCAGGCTGACTGGAAGCCAGCCAGGGCTGATTAGAGAGCAGGTACCTCAAATGGCCCAGCACTGCTGTAATGAAAAAGCCCTGGAAAATTGCTAAATGACATAGAGGAAAATCATTACAATTGAAATGCCTCCTCCTCCCTCCTCACTAAAAAAAAAAAAAAAAAAAAGGAAGAAACACTTCTTCAGAATTGTCTAAATATTGCTTTGCTCAGTGAGTTAACTATACAGTAAATGAAAGATCTCTTACAAACAGCCTCGAGCATGCTGCTTTAATTATGTAACATTTATTTGGTTTAAAAGCACATAAAGAAAACAAAAACAGAATGAAAACAAAACAAAAACAACTCCCCCCAACTCCCAACCCTGAGAAACAGCAGCTACATTGCCACATGTACTATAGAACTGAAAAGGAGGCTTAATATGGAAGATTTTTAGATAGGACTTAACTTAAAAATAGTACTAAGTATTTATTTTTTATGATGACAAAATCAATACAAGTTCTTAAAAACCTTAAAAGATAAAGTATAATGAAAGAATAATGCATCATCCACACCTCAAAGAGAACCACAGTGAATACGATGCGGTATGTTTTCTTTCTCTAAGCACTGTTTTACCTGGTGGAAATTGCATTGTGACATTACGTTTGTGCCCTGCGTTTACTAGTACTACACATGGAACATGCTGCAGGTGTTAAAATTCCCTGCGCCATCCTTGTCAATGGCTGGGACATAATCCACCAAAGGAGTGTAACATAACGTACTTGGCAAAACTTTGGAAGTCCCCTTGCTGTGGGACAGCTGAGCTGTGAGAAGTAACAGAGGCAGCAACATTTGCGTGATATGATGGGGCAGGGAGGTGGGGACTAATGTTCCTTGGGGAACTTTGGGCCAAACATTGTGCCAGGGAATGTTCTGTCCCACAACACTGTGAGGAGGTTGTTACTGGTCCCCTCTAACAGGTAAGGAAATGGGTTCATGGATAGGTGAGGTCATTGGCCAAGGTCATAGAGCCAGGATGAAGACCCAGGTCTGTCGGATGTTCCCTTCATATTTTGTGTCTACACACAAAGCAGTGTAGTCAAAAGAGCACAGATTTGGAGTCCAAGTGTTACTTGCCTTATGCTTTGCAAATGTGAGTTGCCCAGTATTGCCTAAATACCTTTTATTCTAATTAAAATTTCATGGGCGTTATCACTCACAAACCTGGTGATTGAATCCTCAAAACGTTAGATTCAGAAGGCCATATCTTCTCACAAGAGCTACAGTTTAGAATTCAACCTTACATATGAAGGATAGCATGGGTTTAGTTGATAATCCAGAACCAGGGAAACAGAAGCAAGACAAGGCATAAATATATCTCAGAAACTTCCACTATTGTAGAGAGGGACTCTAATTTTGCTGAGAAATGAAGAGTGGTGATAACAATACCAGTGAAAAAACTTAGTCTCATTAACTGATCACTTACTTGGATCTGGGTCAAGCACTGAGCATTTAAAGAAAATAAGTATCCAAGTAGTTATCTAATCTGGAAAATGAATGTAAGAATGTCTAATGTGCAAAGAAGTAATTTCCAGCTGACATAATTTGGGTAAGAGGCAATGGTAGAATTTAAAACTGGGTTGGAAATACATGTTAGGTCCATCTCACCATCCTTTATTGGGTAGCGTAAGATGTTGGGCCAGTCATATGACCCACCCCCAATAATGCCAGCAGTGGTTTCAGGTTTCCAGAATGTGTCACATGGGAAGAGGAGCCCCTGGTACTCCTGCAGCGCACCCACAGATGTCTGCGTAGCCACACTGAAGGCTCGACCAGATGAGACTTCAGCTGGAAATGGGCTACGTGTTTGGAAGTCATCCCTAACTTTCAGAATGACACGGAAAGAGAACCTTCATAACTCATGGGCTATCCTTCAGTGTCAACATACTCACCCAGGCAATTCACAGGCCTGATCCCAAATGGTATTTATATGCTTCAATTATAAGGAAAAGGAATTGAGAGAAACAAGAACCAGGACATGTTGGAGAGAAGAAATTTTGGAGGAAAAAAAAAACTTAGAGAACAAAAACCAAAGACAATAGCTATCAAAGGGATATAATATAATGTAAAATAAACCCATTTAACAGATGTAGAGAGAGGGAATAGTGTGTGAAAAGGGAGCATCAGATAATGAAAATGGGTAAGTATTCATTCAAGTAGCTAACTCCTCCCACCCTTACAACAGCCGAGATAGATAACACAAATAACAACTGACAAACTTTAAGCCAGAGCATCGAGTACAATCTTTTTGAATCGTTTTTTGCTCCTTCTGTGTGAACTCGATGACAGCCCAGTTTACCCTGTCCCTTAAAATGTGAACACAATCAATGTGGTCCCTAAATCTCATACACTATAAGAAGTCTGGCAGACTTGCCAGGCTTTGAGTGACTTCCTAGGGATCTGTTCTCTCCTCTGTCCTGCATCTACCCAGGCATAGAATGTAGTTCCTTGTGTTTGTCCCAAACCACTTAAGGGAGGCACATGTGTGTTGCAGTTGTTACTCATGCTGGAAGACTCAAACTGATTTTATTTCACTGTGTTAAAATGTACATAAAATTGACCATTTTATCCATTTGCAAGTGTATACTTCAGTGGCATTAAGTGCGTTCATGATGTCTTGCAACCATCCCCACCATCGAATGGGTTTTACGTCACACAGGTGGAAACCAATTTAAAGTGAGTATCACATATCCCTTTCTTACAAGTCATTTGGCCACCCACTATGTTGCTTGAGGTCTCCATATTCCTTGGAGACTCCCTTTTCTCTCCTGTTCTCCTCCTCTTTGTGCAGAACAATTTAGCTTCCACCTCTGTTCAGTTCCAGGCTTATCTGAGCATATTGAGTGACTCACTAATGTGCTCTGAAGAAATGAAAGGTCATTCATTCCTGGCCTCACTCCTCAGTAGAACAGAGTAACTGACAGGGGGGATCCAGACCCCCTTTCTACCTACACAGTTTCCACCAGTGAGTAGCAGCTGGGGAGAGGTGAGCTTCCTCATGGCAGTGAAGGGTGCCATTCCCCTCAGAGGGCACAGATATTAATCATCAGTTTTGGCTTAAACAAAAAATTACTGCTGTTGTCAATTTCTAAAATATGAAAGCTGGAATGCATTTTCTCAACCATGAAGCTGGGAGTGAAACCAAGCCTGGTCTTCTCATCGTGGGTTCAGATTCACCCGAGGGGTCTATTTATAGATAACCAATGGGAGGTCAATCCCACGCATAGGGCATAATTGAAGGAGTGCTCAAATTGGCATCAGCCCGAGCTCAGATATCTGCACAGGAAGCCTTCCAAAACATCCTCAACCCCTCCAGTATGGATTGATGTCCCCTCCCTATGCTCTATGAACATCCAATATTTTACTCTATCATAGGACATAGAAAATTAAACCAAAAATTAAAATACAGTGGGATGACCTCCCTATTGGACTTTGAGACTCTGAGATCCAGGGGCTACGTTCATGCTTTCTTTAAAGTAGTTCTTTACCGGGAACATTCTTCACCCAGGCCACATGTGGCAATGTCTAGAGGCATCATTGGTTGTCACAGCTATGCTGAGGATTGCTACTGGCCGCCAGTGTGCACAGGCCAAGGAGGCTGCTCTACATTCCACAATGCACAGGACAGAACCCCCATAAAAATAGAGTTATTCAGCCCAAGATGTCAATATTTCTGAAATTGAGAAACCTTGACATTAAAGGTTATCCATTTAGCAAATATTTTTTAAGTACCATTCATCTGTCATACCTTGTGCTATGCGTTACCTGTTTCCTCACTGTAGCTATTTTTGTAATAATAATAGTAAACATTCAGTGAGCATTAAAGGGTCTGGGGTCCTACATTAACTCCTTCACATATACGATATTATCTTATATAATCTTTATAATAACTCTATAATGTTACCATCTCCTCCTCCCCCTCCTTTCCTTTTTAAACAAATGACAGAGTATAAGCTCAGAGAGGTTGGGTAACTTTCCCAAGGCATCATAGTATCTGACTTATATTTCCCGATTCTTAACCACCACACACAATTGCTCACCTGCTAAAAAGCAATTGAGGATCATAGTATTGACATCAGGGGGCTGTTATATCGATTATTTATACTACCTTGTTCTGTGTATTTGATGACCCCACCAACACAGTACGCATTCAGCCTAGAATCCTGAAAATGACCTTGGCTATGAGGGGTGGTTTTAGAAATGCTAGATTGTGACTTGAGGTGAGAGAGAAGTCAGGAAATCTAAACGGGGGCCATGATTATAGGGGATCTTGTACAAATCCAAATTATTCCCCAGAGATGGTGAGCCTTTCTTGAAGACCTTCTGCAGGAGAGTGAGTGAGTGTGTGTGTGAGTGTGTGTGTGTGAGTGTGAGAGAGAGTGTGTGTGAGTGTGAGTGTGTGTGTGTGAGTGTGAGAGAGTGTGTGTGTGTGTGTGAGTGTGCGTGTGTGTGTGTGTGTGAGTGTGAGAGAGAGAGTGTGTGTGTGAGTGTGTGTGTGAGTGTGAGAGAGAGAGAGAGCATGTGTGAGTGTGTGTGTGTCGGGGAGAAGGGAACATGGGGAATGGGAGAAAACAGCCCGAGAGAGAATCCTGGGAGGTGATGTTGATGAGAGCCTGAACCCACTGACAAAAGACAAGTTCTTCCAATCTCCATCTACCCCTTTCAGTAAATATTTCTATTTCTTCACACGAGTAAAGAATGCTCTGTGCCCTCGCACATTACTAACATTAAACATGCAAGCGTCTCAGGGGACATGGCTACAAGAAGAAGTGGAGAAGGAGCTGGGAGGGCTGGGAGACCCATCAGACCATATGTAATGCAGGTGCGTCCCAGGGATGGAGAGAGGAGAAAATGGTTAAGTTGAACCATAGACTTAGACTCAGCTTAGACTTCTAACTCAGACATCTGTGCAGTATAAGGAAAGTTCTAGAAGCCATTGAAGAGGCCTCAAGCCAAAGCTAGCCATCAGAAGAGTCCTGTGTCTCCTAGGAATGGGCCTGCCTTGGGCTTTCTGTGACACGCATTCCCTGGTGAGGAGCAGCTCTCTGGAAGGGCGGCCTGGCCCGTGGTCAGTTACCCTCCCTGTAGTTGAACGTGTGTGAGGTACATTCTCATGACCACCACGCTGGGCACTTTTAAATGTTTGCTGAAATGAGCACAGATCTTCTGCTTTCAATGCGCCCAAACATGCGTGCACTCAAACACATGCCCTTTGGGCAAACATCGTGTCACCTGCCTGCCTGCTGAGTTGCACTTGGGCATCGCTCTGAGGTTTTAGTTTAAAAGCAGTGAGCTCATCAGCTCCCGGGACATGTTATAAATGCCCCTGTCTGTGTACAGTTGATCTTCTCCCATCCCACCCCAAGTCCCCCTGAAAAAGGACCTATTATTTTGTTTTGTTTCATATTAATACCTGGATCTCAGCTTTGATTGTCTGGCCCTCCTGTTTCTTTCTGCAGCCACTAGTCCCAGGATAATAAGCTACGAACACTGCAATCATGTGTAAACAATACCTGTCTGAGGTGAGCCCCAAGCAAACAGGGCGGTCAGGTAGTCTTCCCTCATCCCAGTGGCCCTGCCCGTCCTCCTTACGGCAGCGCGGATGACGTGAGGGGCAGGCCTGAGCCGCCAGCCAGCTGGGAGTCCTTTGGTGGGACCTGAAATAGTAACCAGGCAGGGCAGCCGGAGGTGAGGGCTTTCGGGATCCTATCTGAGTGCCTCGTAGGTGGCCTCAGGGCACTTGACTCCCATCCAAGAGAGGCACCTGGCTCCAGGCTGGCACCACGCCAGTTCTAGAGGGTAAGCTTGCCCTGAAGGACGGTGTCTGAACTTGGTTCGTGTTTTATTGTTGTGTGTCTCTTTAAAACTAATTCCTCAGTGAAAGATGTTTGAAACCTAATCCTCCCCTTCTCCCTCCCTCATTTTATTTTCAGTTGCATGCACTTGTCCCTGTTGAAAAATCCGGAGATTTACTATTAAGCAAATTAAACGGCTAGAAATTGAATCCCTGAGCAATGCCAGGCGCAGTCGTGGAAATGTCAAAGCTTCTCCCAGATCTAGAAATGAGTAAGAAAAGGGCAAAGCTGTCCTTCTCCTGTAGCATCCAAGGCTGGGTCTAGGGTCGTCAGGGAGGAAAGGATGAGTTCTCAACAAGTGTTTGAAACGCAGAGATGTAAGAATTGTCTTCTGAAAATGCATGTGGGCTAATACAGTAGTTCTCAAAGTGTGGCTCCCATCCCAGCAGCATTAGCGTCACCAGGAAACTCACTTGACACATCCATGACAATGAATCAGGAGCTCCGAGGTAGGACCCAGCATCTGTCTTTCATCTTTTTTTATTTAAGCATATTATAGGGGTACAAATGTTTAGGTCACATATACTGCCTTTGCCCCACCTGAGTCAGAACTTCAAGCATGTCCGTCCCCCAGACGGTAAGTACTGCACCCATTAGGTGTGAATATACCCATCCCCTCCTTCCCCATCCACCTGCCTGACACCCGATGAATGTCACTGCTGTATGTGCACTTAAGTGTTGATCAGTTAATAGCAATTTGATGGTGAGTCCATGTGGTGCTTGTTTTTCCATTCTTGTGATACTGCACTGAGTAGAATGGGCTCCAGCTCTACCCAGGATAATACAAGAGGTGCT
>CAUYSK010085409.1:0-45653 GCA_963575035.1 Avahi laniger | reverse complement strand
ACACCGCCGACCGCAGAGCTGGAGGTCCAAACTCCCAGAGCTCCAGATGTCCCTGCACGGGATGGCGGCGTGCAGCTGACCCTGGGTACGCCCTGGCCAGTAACCTACAAATCCTGTTCACCCTCCACCCTGGTTCGTCCAAAGGCTACCTTCTCCCAGACCACACATTTCCTCCCAGGCAGACCCACCGTGGTTCCATCGGGGTGAGAAAGACGCCAGCAGGGCGCAGGCCATGAGGCTGGCTCCTAACCTCGGTGACTGAGGACAAATCTTAGGTCCAATGAGAGGTGGCTACATGATCTTGGGCAAGTGACTTAATCCCCCATGCCACCGTGTCCCGATCTGTGACAGGGAGAGGGTGACAACGGCGGCAGTGAAGGTCTAACAAGGTAACGCTCCCAGTGCCATCCTAACGGGGCTGGCACGTGCCTGGTGCTGAGGGAACGCCCATTTCAACTCCCCCAGCATGGGCGGGCTCAGCCGAGCCGACAGGCTGCTCTAAAACACGTCACTAACGCTCCGCTGGTATTTTCTAAAGTAGGTCTCTCTTAGGCCAGTTATGGACAGGATTGTTTTCCAAAGAGGCCCCTGCCCTTGGGGACTGAAGTTCATCATAAGCCTGGCAGACACTCATCTGCTCAGTCCACGACTGGGGAGAAGAACCTCAGCGGAAGCTTTGCTGGTCAAGGTCACCGGAGTCAGACAAAGCCAGGAACGCCACAAACAATGGTTGCAGGTCAATGGTGTGATTCCACAGTAACAGTAGGCACTGTGAGAGGGAAACCACACAAACTAAAATGTTTCCTTCCAAACACACCATCCTGGATGTTCAACAAACATCCTCCATTTCTGACCCAAAAGAGATAAAGCCACATGGCCGGGCGAGGCTCACAAATGTGTTTGGTCTGACACGCAGAGAGTGTATATTTTTGTAAATGTTCCATTTGTTGTTCCAGAGCCTTCACTGAGCCTGGACCCACGCTGAGAAGGCAGCGTCCCCGTTCTGATAGATCCGGTATAAGTGGCAGCCCCTAGAGTTGGGAGGTGCTGCTTCGTGCCAACCCGCATTTATTAACTAGTAACCAACACCTAAACATTAGGAAACTCCACATGCAAATGCACTGTCTTCTGCAAAACAAAAATCACAGGACTTTTCTAGGCCTACCTCTTATTTCTAGAAAAAGTGGGAAGAACATTCTACACACCTGGCCAGGACTCACAGATATGGTCAAAGTCATAGCAAACATGAAGAACCCCTTGGCCTGGACGCGGGGACAGAAAAGTGGCGTTAGCAGGAAAAACGGGTGAAATCCAGTGAAATCTGGAGTTTAGCAATAAATAATAATAATAGCACCTGCCTCACCGGGCTGTTGTGTTGTTGGAATGAGTCACTATGTGAACATTGAAGCTCACTGACCCTGGTGCATGGCAGACGCTCATGAGTGTCAGTGAGGCACTCAGGGCAAGAGACGGGCTTGGGACACGATGCCAGGAACAAGGGCAGAGGCGGCCGGACGTGCATGTAGCAGAGAGCCCTGGGGGCCTTCCCGGCGAGTGCAAACTCCTGCGGGGGCCGCCGTCTCTAGCAGGCAGGATCAGGTCACAGCGTCCCAGGGCAGGCTCTGCAAGAGGGGCCCAGCTCAGGCCACTCCACGGACGTGATCCCCTCCCCACCCCAGGCCGATGGCAGAGCCATGGACAGGGAGCTGGTCGGGGAGGGGTCCACCCCTGCCTGATCCCCAGGAATCCGCCCTGAGACACCAGCCTCCGCAGAGCCCCCGCCCCCACGGCACATCTTCTCCATATTTCTACTGCACAGACCTGGCTTCCGTAGAGCCTGCACTTCGTTTTGTTTCAGAAAGATTATAATAAAATGAGTGTATCTTTCTGGTTATTAATTTTCTGACTTTTTTTTTTTTTTTGCTTATTTATCTAAATGGGAGATGTTTTATTTCTCAACCGGCTGCTATATGAAGTGTGAGGAATAGTTGGAAATCTAGCTCTGTGTGTAGCTGAAACCCTATCAGCTGGGGTTGAAAGAAACATCTTTTCCCCTTACTGGAAAGGAAAAGAAAGAAAGGTGGGGAGAAGAGGGAAGGGAGGAACAATCCTCAGGGGATCGTTACTGGAGTCAGCCAGCCAGGCCGGGCCTCTCGTCCTGGGCCTTTCCCGGGACCAGCCAGTACACAATGCTTTGCCCCCCAGAGCTGCTGCAAGCAAATGGTACAGGTGGGAGTTGGGTGGGAGGGTGAGCCCCGGAGCCAGCAGGGCTCACTGGAGTGGGAGAAGATGGGGTTCAGGACTCAGTCTGGGCCAAGGGTGGCAGTGGGTTGCTCTTGGACCAACAGAGTTTGCAGAGAAGTTACCTTCAGGCTCTGCCTTGACCATGGCTTGTGATCCTGACCCAGGTCAAGGCATAGGCCAGGCCTGATGCTCCCAGACAGAGAAGAAACCAACAGGTACTTCCCTTTTGTGCTTGAGCACCTGTCCCCACTCACCAGGTCAGATGGGGATGCTTTAGAAATATACCTCATGTGATGGAACTCGCCACCCACTGAGGGGCTGGTGTCCAAAGAAAACCCAACAGCCATCCAGAGAAAACTCTCAACGTCTCTAGTCCCGTTCTAAACAGTGCTGTGATGGTTGATTTTATGTGCCGATTTGACTGGGCCACAGGGTGCCCAGATATTTAGTCAAACATTATTCTGGGCGTGTCTATGAGGATATTTCAGGATGAGACATTACAGAGTTCCTGCAGCTTCCCCGATTGCATGCTGTCTGTTGGCAACTCAGCACCACTATCCCCTCTTCCACATTCTCCCCTCCACCCACGGGACACTACATGTTCTGGAACCTCATGGGCCATGCCAATGAGAGGCACTTGCCCTGTATCTAGAAGACAGAGCCATATCATTTTCCCTGTGATAGCAGTGGCAGATGCGTGGGCCCTGCAGGGTAAGCTTTGCAGCAGCCTGCAAAGCACCTGGCTACATGCTAGAGGTGACCATAGCCATGGCTGGTGGCTCCTAGCAAAGCCTCGAGTCTCTGAAAGCCAGCAGCATTCCCGAGAGCCACGGCCACTTCCCTGACCTCCACTCCTCCAGCCTGCCCAGCAGCTTTAGAAGCATCTTGTTACCAATATTAAATATCTTCTTCCTTGAGATATCCACAGTGACTTCAGTTTTCTTTTCTATCTGGTCATGAAAAAATACCAAACATCACTTGTGTATTTAACGCAATGTCTAAAATGTTGACTTACATGGAAATATTCAAGAACATTGGCATAAAACAAGGTATAAATGTCAATTGAGGACTCTTGGTTCCGTGAAGGTATGACAGGGTGAACAGGAGACGTCCTCAGTATTTTCAATCACAAGATTCCGGAAACATGTGTCACTTGTGTACCATTTCACCCGCTATAGTACAAGGCCCTCAGAAGGCAGGAACAATCTCTCTACTTTTTGTATAAATTAAATTCCTCTATAATAATCTCTAAGTAACTAACCAAAGCCTTGGTTGTCCAATAACTTTATAGCATTAAATATTGCTGGTAGACACATTTAACCTTCTGAAAATATGAGAGCCTGTGCTAAAGATAGCATTTAATCTGATGGTAGCCAACATGAGGGATTTGAGCTTCCGTGGCCTTCCAGAGAGTTCTGTGGATTTACTGCAGGCCAGGGGTGCATCGGGCTGATACCTGGTGCCTTCCAGAACATCCAACTCCACCTTCTCTTTGGCCTTGCTCTTAAATGTGCCATTTTCCCACTTCCATTAGACTTCATTTCATCATCTTCTCTTAATGATGGCCACAGCGCACTTTTTAAAAACAGAGAGTTCTCTCTTTGAGATCATTAAGAACAAGCCAAGCTGTTCGGATGCAGAGAGATGAAGACCAAAAGGAAGTGGACTTTATTCCAGAGTGGTATCTGAGCACCAAGCATGCCAAGCACCCTGTGCTAAGGTGCTGGGGACCCAGCAGTGAGCTACCAAGGTCATGGTTCATGTTCCAGCAGCTGAGACAATGAACAGGTGTGTAAATGAATGAGCCAGGTCACTTCGACTGGTGATGACTATCCTGTAGGACTCAAGATAGATGGTGGCCTAAAGAGCGGCCAGTGGTGAGCGAGCAAGTGGGTAGCGGTGGTCTTCAGACTCAGAGTCAGGGAAGACCTCTCCGGGGAGGTGACAGTGCAAAGAGCCATCTACATCTACGAGCAGAGCTGGAGCAGCCAGGCAGGGGGAATAGCTGGGCAAGGAGGAGCCTGCCATGCTGTGGGACAGAGAGAGCCAGCGTGGCCAGAGCCAGTGAGAGGAGGGGCTTGTGGCCTGAACTAAAGGCCAAGTCAGAGCATGGCAGGTATGTGGGAGGGCCTCGGAATTTATTCCAAAAGCATCGGAAGCCACTAGAGAGTTTTAAATGACTCCCAGCAGAATCAGGATTTGTACCCACTGCCTATACAGAAGGTTCCCACGAGCTGACAAAACCCCTCAGCCCCAGAGCCACTGCTCTGTGTCCCCATCCCCACATCTCTCATCCGTGGGCTCAGAATCCACTGGAGGACATTAAGTTAAGTGATGTAAGTCTTTCTGAAGACAGAAAGTTAAACATTGCATGTTCTCTCTCATATGTGGAAGCTGAAAACATGTTGATCTCATCGAAGTAAAGGGTAAAATAGAAGGTACTAGAGGCTGGGAAGGGAGGGGGAAAGGAGGGACAGACACAAAATTACAGCTAGATAGGGGGAGTAAGTTCTGGTGTCCTACACCACTATAGCTAACAATAACTATATAGTTTCAAATAGCTAGAAGGAGGACACTGAATGCTCCCAATACAAAAAAATGATAAATGTTTGAGTTGATGGATATACTAATTACACCTGATTTCATCACTGTATGTATCAAGACATCACTATATGCTCCATCAATATGTATGATTATTATAGCAATTAAAATTTTTTAATTTAAAAAAATTTTAATTTTAAAAAGTCAAATGAGCAAATATCACTCAAATATTCAAAATATTGCTTTTCAACTCAGCAGGAAAGAAGAAAAATTATTTAAAAATGGGTATGGACAGCTAGCTAACAAGAGGGAGTACAAATAAGCTAGCCCCCTACCTCATTATAATAAGTAAAATTGAAATGACTACAAATATGGATGGAAAAATTAAACTGTTACATTAGAGAATAAAATTTCTGTTAACTGCAGTGTAATCTTGGAATGAAGAAATCCTAAATATGGCGCTAATGTTAGAACCATACAGAAAACATCAATCTATTCAACCAGGTAAAAATAAAAAGCTCAAACTTAAAAACAATTATAGCAGTAGCAGGATTTCCAGCCAGGGTGGAGAGAAGAGTTCAGCAACACTCCTCCCCATAAAACAAATATAAAACTGTCGAAAACAAACATTCAGTGCTCTGGAAACTGACTGCCTTAGCCCATTTGGGCTGCTATGACAAATTAACATGGACTTGGTGCTTTACAAACAACAGAAACTCATATCTCACAGTTCTGGAGGCTGGAAGTCTGAGGTCAGGGTGCCCGCAGGGTAGAGTCCTGCCGAGGGTCTCTTCCCATACACAGACTGCCGACCTGTCTCTGTGCCTCATGTCATAAGGAGAGTGAGAGCCCTTTGGTGCCCCCTTTTCATAAGGGCACTAATTTCTCTCATAAGGACCCAACCCTCATGACCTAATTACCTCCCAAACGTCCCTGCAAAAAACATTTCATTGGGATGAGGGTGTGAACACACAGATTTTGAGGGGACACAAACATTTAGTTCAGAACATTGACCGAAGGCAATCAACAAATGGGAAGCATTTACTCTGAAAAACGTAAGAACAGTGGAAGTTGGTGCCTTCTTGCCTAGGGCTGCCCCTGTCCCCTTCCCAGCTCAGACAGGGCTGACTGAGAAAACAGCATCTTCACTGCCAAAGGTGGCTGACCTGTTTTGGAACGGAGGGCAACGTGCACCTGGCAATGCTATCAGTAAAAGTTGCAAACTCAGAAGAAAATTAAGGGGGGAAACGCACAGCTCTGCTAGTGTGAAGCCGCAGTCCCAGTTGGGGTGTGTGGTAGAACAACCAGGAATTCAATGTATGATATTACCCTGGAAAAGCTGAATAAGCTCCCCACACATCCCTGGCTGCCCTGCAGAACCTCCGGTATGCGTACAAAAGACTCAAGGGAGCCCAGCAGACGATAAAAATACTTCATATATCAAGAAAGTATGAAAAACAGAAAATACAAAAACTAGAAATACAAGTAACCGAACAGTAAACACGTCTAGGTAGTCAGTCTCGGAAATCAAGGAAAGACAGTTTAATCACACAACAGAAATGTCTGTCAATATGGCAATTTCCATGTGATAGGCAACTATTCCCCATTAAAAGTGATGTTATAAATAGTATTTATGTTATGGAATCATAGTCAGGACATAATAAGTGAATGATACAGATTATAAAACCATTTGAATATGGTACGGGGGGAAGCCCTTGTTTGGTATATTAAACAAAATGTCCACGTTATCAAACAGAAAATAGACGTGATCCATTTTTGAAAAGAAATCTCTATGTGGCTACGTATTTACGTATACCCACAGGAAACAGCATGATAATACATTTCAAAAGGTTGAGTTACCATCTCTGAGTGCTGAGACTACAGGTGATTTTAATTTTATAATTTTCTTTGTGCGTCTGCTGAAGTTTTCACAGTGAGCATGTATTAGTTATGAATATGGAAGAAAACCATTCTTTTTTAAAAATAAGCCAAGAATCGTGGAATGTCAGCCCCGCGCAGATGTGGGGATGCGGGGTGGAGACGGGTGGATGTTTGCTCCTGCCCTCCTCATCCACCACCCATTTACCCAACATGTCAGTAGAGACCATTTTTTTAAAATAAATAAAATAGATCAAGACCTAACCTGTCTGGCAGCACGGAGACAATTCTTTTTCCGAATTGGTGCTCAGGCGAGTAGAAAACACGCGGACCTCAGAGGGAGTCCGCCAGCCAGCGAGGAGCGAAGCCAGTGGGTAAGGCGAAGACCTCCAGGCAGGAAAATGGGCTCGCACCTGTGCGTAGGGCCGGTAAACCAGGCAGCTGAAAATCAGAAGCAGAGACCGTGTGGGGAGGCGCTTCATTGCAAATAACAATCTCCAGGTATTTCTTGCTGTTGCTTTTGGCCATTCATCAGGTTTTTTTCATTTTAATTCTACGTCACTATTAACACCAGGATGTGAACAAGGACCCCTCTCCAAGCCGCCTAAAAGGTGGAAGAACACAGCTGAAGCCCCCAACTAATCAGCACACCTGCCAGGCGTGGATCATGGCACGTGGAGCTCTCGCTCGGGGTTAATAAAGGCTCTGACTTAATTCCTTCGCGAAACCAAGGTGCTCTACGGAGGGGCACTGGCTGGTGATTATCACTCCCATAAGGTAAGTCAAGATTACAGTTTCTCTGCATCTAATAACCACCTGTCTGCAGCTTTCTCTCTCTTCCTCAGTCTCTTTTTTTTTTTTTTAGTGACCCAATATATTAGTTCCTCATTGCTGCCTTGACACATTACCACAAACATAGTGACTTAACACAAATGTATTTGTTATAATTCTTTTTCAAAGTCTGATACTTTCTTATTATTTATTTCAGAATATTACAGGGCTACCAATGTTTTGGTTGCATGGATTGCTTTTGTACTGCTTGAGTCAAAGTTGTAAGTGAGCCCATCCCCCAGATGGTGTGCATTGTACCCACTGGGTATGATTTCACCCACCCCCTCCTACCCCCATCCCACCGGCGTGATTTTCGTTGAGTTTTACTTCATCTGTGCACAAGAATCTCTTCTGATGAGCAGTGTGAGCGGCCTGCCTGTGCCCTGGGACTCCTTCAAACAGAAGACAAGACCAGGGAAGAGGCCCCAGAGGAGAGCAGGAGGGAGCCGTGGGCCTGCAGTCCCCCCCCCACCGGAATTGAATTCACACCAGAAGAAGCTGAGCCCCAGAAAGATTATCTGGAAGAGCACGGGACTTCCTGGTCCCTCCCCAACAATACATAATTAAAAATCTAAGTATAAACATAAATCAAGTTCAAGAAAGTCCAAAAAGTCCTGATTTATTCCCCTGATGACCACTCTGATTTCTGAAGTATCAAGTTAGATGTTCCTCTTCCATACCCTGCTTTGACATATCTTTGGTCCTCTGCCCGTTAGTGACACCAGAATGGTTTTACCTCCCACGACCCCTTTGAAATAACCCCTAGGTTACGCTTCTCGTCAAAATGCCACGACCCACATCATGCCCGAAACTCCGTGTAAACGGCAGGCTGATTCCTAAAACATTCCAGGTAAGGGAGCGAGGGCACCCACAGCCGGGACTATGCTGTGTCTCCAGAACATTCCCATTTTAAGGAAACACAAGCAGGTGAATTCACCTGCTGGAGGAATGCAGAGACTGGAAATCCAGTTTCTCTTTTGTTGTTATTGTTTTCTTTTTGTTGTATACTTAGACTCTGCACTTTTTAAAAATGGAAAATAATTTGAGGTGGCTGGGCTCTTCCAGACTAAATGTTAGACCAAAATGGTTATGTGACTCATTTGGTCAGAACACATGTCATTAAAGAAAAAGGGGATTGGGGCCATGCACGGTGGCTCGTGCCTATAGTCCGAGATACCAGGGAGGCTGAGGCAGAAGAATCACCTGTGTCCAGGAATTTGAGGTAGCAGCGAGCTACGATGACGCCACTGCACTCTAGCCTGGGGGAACGACAGAGCAAGACCCTATCTCTAAGAAAATAAAATACAATAAAAAGAGGATTGGGACTCAGAGATAGCTCGGCCATCTGCAGAGGGAGAAGGTTCAGGAAAATCACCCAGCCATTCAGGAGGCAGCTGACCAGGGTCACTGCATGAGCAAACAGCCCTTCCGACAAGAGCACCTGTCTCACTCTGAGCCATGGAGAAGCCTCACCGGCAGCCGCAGCCGACTTCCTCCAGGGGACACAGCCGAGGTCTGATAGCCATGCTTTTAATCCCACTGCAGTGAAGTGCTCTCGCGGCCCTGACAGTATTCTCCTGTGCGCCAAAGGAAGTGAATAATAATTAAAGGGCCCTTTGGACAATATCCTTCTATCTGAGGAATCATATACTCAAATAATCTAATTTGTAAAACCTCTTCACTACCTTACTGCCCGGTTTCCATTTTCTTTTGCATATATTTTCGCCACTCAACCCGTGATGGATAGAGGAAATTAAGACATGGTTGATTGCATCTCATAAAGGCACTTGGACGCGTTTAGATCACTAACATCTTTTTTCTTTCCAGCACCTTCTAATGTAATGTGTTCTCTGAACACATGTGTAAGACACACATTGATATTAAAAGCTGTATTCTATACAGCCTAATAAAAAGGATGCCACATCAAAAACCGGAGTTAACATCGGACATGTACTATAATCATTTAAGAGATTAGAATAAAGGAACTGGTGTAGGTTTTGATGCCACCAAACTGCCTTCACTCACTACCTCTGTCCACAAGGGCGAAGCTAAACAGTCACAGAGAGATGGAAGGGCCGCGGCGCCAGTGACGACGTCGGGTCAGCACGGCAGCACACATTCTGCGGCTGCTTTCTGAAAGTATGAACAAAAGCACGCCATGATGAAAGACACGTGGTATGTTTCGTATGCCCTCCAGAAACAAAGGAGGAATGACCCTGTCAGAGACATGTTATGATACCTTTCCTAAGTCAACCGTTCAACCTTGTGACACAAGCCAGGTCAGTGGAACCCAGAGTTGCAGGTAGTCGGTGTAGGACTCCCCATTTGGAGGAAGAAGAGCGTGGTGGCCATGTGCTCAGGCTCTGCCCCAGACTGCCTAGGACCAAACCCTGCCTCTGCCGTACCCTCACCGTGTGTGTGACCTTTAGGCAGGTCAGCCTCTCCGAGTCCCACTTTAGGCACTGTGACGTGGGGTCTCAATAACAGCCCCTGCCTCCTGAGATTCTTGCGAGCATGGAAGGAGCTGGTCCATGCGAGTTAGCACATTGCTTCTAAAAGTAAATGATGAACAGACATTAATCGTGATCATTAGGGCAAAGAATAAATTCTAGGTGAACTTAAACGCCATTTCCCAAACTCTGTTCTGCGGAACAATCGGGATGTTAATAGCTACTCCAGAGACAGAATGAAAAAGTTCCCTGGGCAGTAAAGGCAGGGATGTCGTTAAGGAGGTAAACGAAGTTTGTGACAGGCACAAACCAATCGCTTCACTTCTCTGAGCAATGGTTTCATACCAAAAAAAAAAAGTGATGAAAGCCAACCTGACCACGCCATGAAGCTCAGAGTGATATCTGGCCACTCCGAAACCCACTTAACATTTTCAAAGAAAGAAAGCAATACCGGCCCCAAGTCATCCACTTAAAAGCAGACATATTCCTAAAGGTAGGACACAGAGAAGAGTCTAAAACTGCCTGTGGCAAGAGTAGCTTCGTTTTAATAAGCATATGGATAAGATGACTATTTTACAGGGGCCGGGGTCAGTGCTAATTGATTAGTTTTAAAATATCAGTCTCTTCATTTCACAGAACTGCACTGAGCACTAGATGTGATACACCCTGACGTCTCATTAATTTATGTCAGTCAGTCTCTATTTCTTTTAAAATTACATTGGCAAGCAAAAACAGTTGTAGGAACACGTGGCTCCCATGTGAGTGATCCCGGCACATTCTCAGTGTGCTCCCCCAAAACCCCCACAAGCCAGACTCCAAGAAATGGAGTCTGAAATGACACTAAGCAAGCTCCTCACACTCCGTGAAGCTAAGATGGTTGCTTCACGTCAAAGTTTTAAATGATAAGAAAAGCAAAATCCTGATGAGCAGAAGAGGCGACACCCCCAACTTCCACCATCTCCCCAGATGAAGCCAGTAAGATGCTGAGGAGGCCTATTCCTTACAAAGAAATGTGTCTTCCTGCAGAAGGGACCATGCAGCCGATTAAGACATTTCCCGAGCATTTGCTAACCTACTTACAGGCATCATTGCTCCCTTGGGCCTGGGGACCCCTCCACCTTCCTGAACGGAGAAGCTGAATAGGTAAATGGGTTATATCACACCAGGAAATCAATGTGTATACTGTGTTCTCAGCCACAGATGAGCATGTCGAAGCCATTCTATTATAGCTCTAGGAGCCGTATTGATCCGGCTGTAACTACTCGGAGGTGGCCGGCAATCCAATGAGGACGCATCCGTCTGTCCATCCAGCCACCCCTCTCCCCAGCAGTGCTTAGAGAGTGAGTGTTCGCAGACTGGATTAATTTAATGTTGGCTTAATCAGAACTGACTACCCTGGAACTTCAATGCTATTAATTACTAACAGAATCCACAATGAATCCTTTAACACCGCGAGGCTAGGGAGGAACGGCAGCTATGCAGAGAAACGGGCACACTTAAGAAGATTTTGTCTGTCTGTCTTTCCAGATGTTCATTATGTTTCCCTCTCCACTCCCATCTCCACTCACCCACCCACTTCCCCTCACCGCCTTCTGGAAAAAATACTTGCTGCTTTTGCTCTTGCCCCTTGTGGCGCACATGTTGCGCACACCGGGACGTGCTGGCCAGGTACGTAGAGCCTCCGCCTCTGACGTCCCAGCAGATGCAACACTCCCTTCCTCGGTGCTCTGGTCACACGGTCCCCTTTCTCTAGTCTAGTCAGTGGTGTAGAAGGCTCTTTCCTAGAGCACGGAGAGCTCCTCCAAGGCAGGGGCTACCCCTACCTCACTAATCTGCGATTCCCCGGCACCTGGCACTGTGCCTGGCGCACAGTGGCCATCAACAGGCGCTTGCTGAGCTGAATTTGGGGGCAGACAATGGCCCCTGCCCAGGGCTCCAGGTTTACAAAGCCTCTGCTGTACTGACACCTCTCCAGGGAGTGCCTCACAGGCTTCCGTTCAACTGACACCTGCATCCAGTCCTCCGCCTTCCCTGGCCTTGCGAAGACAGGAAGCTGCTCTTAGAACCAGGACCTGATGCCTGTCTTCCTTACGGATTAAATGCCAGCACAGGAGAAATACGGGAGGGGGTATCTACCTCCAAATCTATCCCACTGTTTTGCAAAAGGATAACTGAAGACCACAAAAGGCCATGTACTTCGGCCAGAGGGCTGGCGTGAGCCAGGAGGGATACTACTGACCCCTAGGATGTGAGTTTTGCCCAGCAACACCAGAGCCTTTTAGTAAAAAGACTGCGCATCTGCAGCTTGCCCAAGAGCACATGGCGTGCTTCTCGAACACCTTACCATTAGCGGTGAGTGGTCCCATTATCCGTCACATCTGAGCATTGTGCAGAGAAAGCCCCTGCTCCCCAAAGGGAATTCCTCTGCTGAGCGGCAGGCCCCCCAGGTGGCCACTCCTCAACGCAGAGCCCTCAGGCAAGGGTATTGCTTCTCAGCACCAGCTACCACGGGGGGACCTACAGCCGCTGTTCCAGGCTCACGAACTCAGATGCCTACAGGGACACAGCAGGCAAAGCAATCGACCAGAGCAAGCAGGGTGCGTGTCAATACGGAGCGGTGAGGACCACAGTGAATTGGGGAGGACTTCCTGCTGTCACTCCGCTCTCACTGGCTGCTTCCCCGCAGACCCCAGGCTCCGTATGAAGAAGTCTTCTGCGTGACATCACCCTACTGCACAATGCAGACAACTGATTCAATCTTTAAAACATTCACATGTCATTCAAATAAGATCTACAGTTTGGTTAATAATGTTGTGCCAATTTCCTGATTTGGATGATGTGCTATGGTCACGGAAGATGTTATCGTCAGAGGAAAGCTGGGGGGAGAACGCACGGGAACTCCTGGCACTAGTTTTGCAACTTCTGTGAGTCAAATTTTTTCAAAATGAAAACTTAAACACCATCACACACACACACACACACACACACACACGCGCGCACACACACACATACACAGAATGCAGGACAAACTACATACCTCAACAAGCCATAGACTTCCTCCTTGAAGTTTGTTGACATCCCTTGGTCACATCCAAATGGCCTAGTGGCACCTGTGCCTCAGTGGCCAACTGTGACAAAGACCTAAAACCCTGACCTCAGACCCTCCACACATGGCCAAACTTACCTGGTGACCCTTTTGTGAAACCTGTCCCCTGGAGGTGACACCTGCTGCAGATTTAGCTCACGGAACGCCTGCCTTTTCCAGATTTCTGAAATCAAATCCCTGCAGCCCCACACAACACCTACTACTACTTCACATGCGTTTTGCGCAAATCATTCCTATTTGATGAATAGAACACCAGACTTAGCAATTCAGCCATGGTGTGGTGAATTACACCGGCCAGATTAACTGTATAGAGAACACGTCTCAAAACAATGATTTCACTTCAAGCTAAGGAGGAACAAGTACTCTTTCTTTCATTTCTAAATTACACTTTCAATCATAAATATTGAAAATTACATTTCTGATCACCGCTGTCGCCTTGTGAGTAGTGGCACACAAGCCCCACAGACACATGGGTTTTTACAAAAGGAAAGCAAGGGCCATTGGAACACCCAAACCACTTTGAGTTTTAAAGGGCTTGTTCCCCCAGTCCGCAAGATTATAAAAAGACGGCGCCCTTTGGAGCTTGCAGAGGCAGGCAGTGGCAGTCCCATTTGCACATCGGTTATTAGACATGTGAAAGTATTACTCCGGGTGTATTTTTCCACCATTACATATGAGCTGTTCCAAGTGTCTACAGGTAGGTATGGCACAGCCTTCGTCCCAGAGACGCAGACGTGAAAACAGAATATCCCTCTGCCTGGTGGACCCCTGAAACATCTGAGCTTTTGACTATAAGCAAAAGAATTTTTTTTTAACGTAAGATGTTGACTACCAAGCTCCTCTTTCTCTCAGAGAAAAACAAAAGCCAATACTGCAAGGGTGGGGGGGGCCCTTTAAAGGACAAGAGAAGGGGGTGTGATGATCACAGGTGGAGGGAATAGCACGAAAGAGTCAGGGCTGCCCCGGGGTTCTGGCCGGGAGAAGAAAAGGACAGAGGAGCCTCTGACAGACACAGACAGCTAGAAAGCAGAGCCAGTCTGAAAGAGATGCTGAGTTAGCTTAGTGGCAGGTATTTTGAAATCAAGATGATAATAAAGAGCTTGTCTACAAAAAAGAAAGCAAGCACCGACCTGCACCAGTGAATTGTATCCTTCAAGAGACGTGCCCTGGGTGCCTCTAGGTATGACCAACGCGACTAGGTTTAACTCTCCTCTGCATCCGCATACCTGTCGGGCATGTGGATGAGCCGCCAACAGACGGTATCCATCTCTCCAGCCCACTAGTTCACGCCAAGTCTACACTGACCACCCAACGTGTGCTGAACCATCCAAGCCGAGGCAAAACTCTGCCATGCAAAGTTACACATGGAATATTCCATGATTCCATATCATAAAGACAAAGCCAGTAATATAGTCTTACAACCCTGCACTGTGGAGCCTCCCGCCCCCAAAAGTATAGTCCTACTATTTCAAAAGACAGAGGTTTTCTTGAAGCACAAAGTTTTACAGACCCTAACGTGGTAGTATGTGTATATTGTCATCCGTGCCTGGCCAATATCCCCGTGGCACTCACAGTTCTAGCACATGCGTCAAGTATGTTCTGCTACAAGCAGGCACCAGCGAGTTACTGCCCCAGGACAGCCCTCTGCAGGAGTTGGTGGGTTAATACCCAACCCCTGCCTCCCCCAATTGCAACAACTCAGGCTTGTTTTACACTCTCCCAAGCTCTAAGCTGCCCAAAGCAGAAACCTGCTCCTTAAATACATCCTGTATCAGCCTCCTCCCCTTCCCTTCCTGGGCCAGATGGATGAGGACCTAAGACCAGCAATATAGCCGAGTTCTCCGGAGAAACAGAACCAACAGCATGTGTAGACACAGCCACGCAACAATGGATGATGGGCTGCAAATACTACGGGGGTCCTGTAAGATTACAATGGAGCTGAACAGTTCCTGTCATCCAGTGATGTCACAGCCATCTTAGCTGTTGTGATGTCACCACAGAGTGCACTATCTTTTCCATATGCAGATATCTTTAGATACACAAATACTTCTCACCGTGTCCCAGTGGCCTGCACATCCAGCACGGTAACATGCTGTGTGGGTTCGTAGCCTAGGAGCAGGCAGCCCCACCATGTAGCCTGGTGTGTAGTACACTACACCGTCTAAGTTTGTGCAAGTACACTCGGAGGTTCGCACAAAGATGACATTGCCTAATGACACATTTCTCAGAAAGTGTCCCTGTCGTTAAGCAAAGCATGACTGTATATAGACAGATTTATTTTTAGGAATTGGTTCTCATGACCATGGAGACTGGCAAGTCCAAAATCTGCAGGTTAGGCCAGCACGCTGGAGACCCAGGGAAGAGCCGACGTCGCAGCCCAAGTCTGAAGACTGTTTGCTGGAAGAACTCCCTCCTGCTCCAAGAGTTCAGGCTTTTGCTCTGTTTGAGCTTTCAAACGATTGGGTGAGGCCCACCCACATTGTGGAAGGCAATCTGCTTTACTCAAAGTCTACCAATTTCAATGTCAGTCTCATCCAAAACACTCTTGCAGAAACATCCATAACAATTTAGACCAAGTATGTGGGCACCATGGCCCAGCTAAGTTGACACATAAAATTAACCATCACGCTGCCCTTCCCCACCCCTTACAGGCACATCCTGAGATCACCACTCAAAGAAACAACCTGCTCTCCAATTCTTGCAAAAGGGTTTGCTTCTGAGGGAACCTAACTTAAAAGACATTGTATTTTTAATGTACTCTGATTTGAAAAATAAATGAAGGCATATCAATTTTCAGTCCTCTTTCAAAAGCCTAGTGACCCATGAAAGTGCTTAGCCCACAGTTTGGGAACCGCTGCATCCCAGGTGCTGGAGTTTAATGCCTAGAAAGATCCACGCAGTCTCTGAGGCAATGTAAACACAGATTTTTCCAAAGCCATCGATCATGTTGAAAAAGACCACAGCATCCCCAAGTAGTGATGCAGCCATCAGGACCGTGCCGTCACAGAAGGCCTCTCCTCTCCTGGCCATGCCCACCTCCCAGGAAGGTAGCAATATCGTGCGTGGGTAAAGATGCTTATCGGAGACCCACCACGGCACCAAAGCAGTAACAATTCCATTTAAAAACAACGCCTCTATCCACAGGCTTAGAATATGTTCACAAAAGAAAATATGTTTTTTGACATCCCTAAAAAACATGATCGCATCCTACATGGCAAGACGAGACCAAGTGACTCATTGAAGTCATAACGGCGGCAAATTGCAGCGTTGTTGTCTTTGGATGGAAACTGCCAGAGGACTTGTGTTCCATCGTCTTGAGAACCCTAGGCAGTCATTTGCTGCATCACGAGATCCAAGTCATCTGACGCTGAAGATCATCTCCTCCTCTTTGTATTTCATTAGCAGAGATCAGGTTAATAAAAAGTTGAAAAGTTGACTGCCTTCCCCCTGAGATTTATTTAGACCTCCTCCGTGGGGATGAGCTGGGAATGGCAGCCGACACTCTCATTTCTCCAGAGCTCACTCTGTCATCTCCCTCTGTGGTCCCTGAAGTCTGCCAATTAAAGACCTCCTCGATGACATTCCGCTGCTGAAGTTATGCACACATAAATCACTGTAATAAGAGAAGATTGTTATGTTAACCTTCGTCATGCAACCCTTTTCCTTTTGTGAGAAATATGAAAAACATGCATTTGTCTGGCACAAAGGAAGCTCTTTCCCAGCAGATGCCTGGAAGGCTCACCCGCATGTTGCCCCTTCCTTGTGGTTACGGAGGCAGTGCCTCCCGCACCAGCAGGCATCGCTCAACTCCAAACGCAGAGCAAAGAGGCCATAAACCAGGCGGCATTACGTCAGAGACAGGATGCTCCGAAATAAATGGGGAGCTGGTTCTATCCAGAGGAACATTGTTCCATGTTTAACCAAGCAAAACTAGAGACATTACTGAGCACATAGTTTCAAAGGTCAGTTCTTAAGGAGACCAGTTCTGGGAGGGGAGACACGCACTCTCTACGGCGATGAGAGAACCCCGAAGGTGGCTGGAGTCTGGCTGTCAGAATGAGGGCTGGTGTGCAGCCACTGTGAATTCTGCTTTGACGTGAAGGATTACATCCTCTGGGCGAGCCCCCGGGAGTCGACACGCACAGCAGCCCAGACCTGAGGCTCAAGGTGGTCACCCTTGCACAGACCCTCACCTGCACTGTAAATCTTCACAGGCTGGGCTCAAATTCTCCAAGGATTCCACTTTAACTTAAAAAAAAAGCCCCCAAAAAGAGAATTCTTTATCAACAACAGAATAAATATTAATGATGCATGAATTACTTATATCTACATGTTAACTTTAGAAGATGATATTAATGGAGAGATTTGAAAAGGAAAAGTCTAGGAATGAACTGAGCTGTTTCTCTCTATACTCAGCACCCCCTTAGTGAGCCAACCCAAGCTAGGGTGCCCCCGGTTGATGGCGAGGGGCCACCTACTGCACGGATGCAGCTCCTCATCCAGAAACCAGCTGGCGTTGGATGTCTGAGTCGGGGGCACCAGCCTTGGTCAAAAGACCCCTGCCCCCATCCCTAGAGACCCGACTTTCAGTGCTGCTACCTGAGCACGTCCACCTGGTGGGCAAGTCCACAGCTAAAAAACAAACAAAAAATCCTGATATTTCCTCTCAAATCATGTTTATCTAAAGGAATTAAATATTTCAAGAAACGAAATAAAATTATTTGTGTTGGAGAGGTTGGAGGGAAGGGGATGGAACCCAATTTCTCTTATCACATATTTCACAATCAGAATGAAATCTCATTCTAGTTCATCCGGAGCAAATCACTTGCTCTCGGAATATAGATACATCCCATAAAGAGTGTCGGGATATAACCAACCCGATTCTGTTAAACTCTCTGCACCCGGCCATGTTTTTTTTTTAATCTCTTTCTCTTATTTACTGTTTTTCTTTCATCCCCTTTCAATATTTAAAGGAGCGAGGTGCCTATCCCTTTAACCCAGGGTGGCCAACCACCCTGGTTTGCTTGGGACCAAGGGGTTTCCCAGTACATGGAATGTTCGGTGCAAAACCCAGTAAAATCTCAGGCATTGGGAAAGCTGATCACCTCCTTTAAGCAAACGTGTAAATCTTTGAGCCCACCCAAACAGGAAAGATTAAACACAGTTTTGTGGTGGCAGATGAAACAGTGCCTTCTCCATGCTGTGGGAAGTGGGTCCTACTGGGTTTCTGAGCAAAGGTGAGGTCAAGTCAATCATCGCTGAGAACAATTTCCACCTGGTACCAGGGGAGAAGACGGAGGCTCCCAGACGCCGTTGTGCAATTCCAAAGCACGAAACCATGAGCTTCAGTGAGGAGAATGAAAAGCAAAAGGCAGAGTAAACAGACCCTTCCCCACAGAGGTCTTGCAAACCGTTCCAATCCAGCAATTCATACACTTTTTGCCAGTTACCCCCAGGCCCCATCAGAAGCAATGCTTCACGTGAACGTCCAGCACAGAACGCCACCCCGCTCCCTAGCACGTGTTGCCAGAGCAGCGTCTCGGTGTGGTTCTTTTATTTTGAATTGAGATAGGAACAATTAAAAGTATAGAACCAATATATCTCAACATACTCTTTATAGGCAAAAAAATAAAAATCCAAGTTTAGGTTTTTGTCACCTGGACAGCATTAGGAATCATCAGGCTTCCAGTCTCTTAAAACCCGCAGATCCAGCACGCTTCACCCGCAGAAACCGGCTGTAGAGTGGGTCTGCGTCCCCCACCCGTCCTCCTAGTCTTTCAAAGGCAGCCTGGGACGATTCCGTGTGAACTGGATTGGGATGTTCTTGATTAAATCCTGTGGGTTTTTTTTTTCTTTAAGCATTGATATTAACTAAATATCTAAGTTTTTCACTAATCCAGGGTCTAAATTAGGCTTTTCCAATCTAAAAGGGCTGGGCCAGCAGATGGAGAATATTATGCTAATAATAACGAGGGGGTGAGGGAGGAGAAGCCGCGAACACCGCGAGTGCTGCCTATGCACCAGGTGTCCTGCCCGGTGCTTCTCATGTTACACCGTGCCCCAGGAAACTGTCATTTTTGTGGGTCCAATTTTTACGTTGCTCAGCGTAGCACGTTGTCTCCTACGATCCTCAGTGCAAGTGTGCCAACCCCGTCACCACTCTCCTTCTCCACGTGGGTGGAAAAAGTCCACGTAGGTAGACTAAGGCTCCAGAGCACCACGGTTCAAGTGAGTAGCAGAGCCCAGCCTGTCCCAGGTCCAACTGCAGAGGTTGTGCTCTCAACCAGTACCCCTGAGTGCCACCTACGACCCAAGTCCCCAGTCCTTTGTCTCCTTCCTACCTGTCCCCCCGAGCTGCACGTTGCTGATGACAGAGGATGAACACACAGGATGGGCAAGATGGCACCAAATGAACAGTCACACGCAGGTGACCCTGCTCCTGCAATGGGAGGCACGCATTTATTGAATGTGAGAGCTCTGGACGTCCTCGGCAGAGGCAGAGCAGAGGTTCAGGGACCTCCTATGCCATGAAAGTGCTCACACAGAGGCCCGAGGAAGAAGCCTGAGAAAGACACTGCGTGACCCCCGGGCCTCCAGGCTGCCCACCTGAGCATCCTCACCGACGAGCTTCTCACCGAGAAAGGCCCGTTGCCCCTCACGGTCTCGCCCCAATCAGGCAGGTGGGTCAACAAACGTGTCATCAAATCCTCGCACTTAAGTTTATTTAACAGTTTGGGCCTTGCCTGTTCAATCTTGAAAACATCTCAGCTATGTATATACCGTGTTCTGAAGCGCTCACCCGGACGCTATTTATTAGTCACTTTGATCTAATTCATCACACACAGATATCTCAAACAAGTACCAAGTGTCCTTTCCGGGGGGCACGTTAGGGCAGCAAAGGTACGCCCGGGCCCACGTTTCCCACAGCCGGGGCCGTGGGTGCCAGGGGTTCAAAAATGTAATTAAAAGAAGACTGTCGATTTCATCACTGTCAAAACGCCACGTCACCCCCTAGAGGAGAGGCGCACCATAGTCAATTTCCCCATCCGTGCCAAAGTTTCAGTGAGACCCTTCACTTTATAAATCAACTCACAGCTTAGAACATCCTGGCAGCCCCTTCAAGGAACCGATCGGAATGACAGGGAGAGAGAGGATAACCATCATAGCTTGACTGGATACAGGTGTTTGCGTTTACAGACGACCACAAACGCCTGGATCTTTGACAGGCGTTGATGCTATCAGTGAATCGCAGCTATTATTGGCTCCGGTCGCCAAGGGCTGGGGGGCCTTTCCCTTAGCAACATCTCTGAGGCTGATAACATTTGGCTGAACTTTTCAGATCTTAACCTCCCTTCTGACTTTCTGCAGTCAAAGCCGCCTAAACTGATCAGAAGAAGAGACACGCAGTGGGAAGACAAGTAAAATATTATTGACTGGACTGTTTCATGTCTATTAGGAAGAAAGAGCAAAGAGGGGAGGGAGAACCGTGCAGCTTGACAGGCTTCAAGATAATCAGGGGAGGAATCGGGGCTGCACAGCAACCCTCAGTGAGGTTGGAAAGCACAGCTTACAAGAGGTCATTGTTCTGTGCAGGGAGCAAACAGGGCGCCGGGCAAACAAGGGCGCGACTGCATTCCTCTGCGGGACTCCTGGGCCTCGTGCAGCAAAGCGTGGGGTGGGAAACAAACACGGGGCGTCTCGAGGCTCAAGGAAGAGATGGGTCCCTCTCATCCTCACCCCAAAGCCTCTGGTGTCTGGATGCAGCGGCACGCGCCTGGCCCTCCACACACCCGCTGCGCCTTTGTGCTGGGCAGGGTGGGACCTGTGGGGACAGGCGGTGCTCTGCTTGAAGAATTTGGCTTTGGCAATTGGCATTTTCATCTTGCATTTCACTGCCCTGCTCCTTGCTCTGCCCTTCCATAACTGACCTCGCTTCCTCAAGTTTACAGTCTCAGCATCCTGGGCGAGCGCAGGCACGGGCCAGCGCATTGTGGGGACGGTAGCTACAGAGGTCGGCTGCCGAGACCTGGGACTCCACAAATGGGTTGTTTGATAGAAGACATTCTCCCCACCGCCCCCAAGCCCACCTGGGAGAGGACAACACACCCCACTTGATAACCAAGTTGCAAGGTCAAGCTCGCCATCTGAAGCACAGGGCAAATACTCGAACACCGCACGGAAACCCAGAATAGTGAGGCCGAACCCTGTTCTGCCCCTCGGCCCCTCCCCAGCCCACATCCACTTTTACGTACCCCTGGGTGTCATCAGGTAAGACTAAGAACAAACAGACACTGCTCAACACGTCCCAGAAAATCTGTGTGACCTTCCCCACCGTCCTGTGGGTACAATTCACCTTGGAGCCATCTCACTCTGGGGACAGGACTTATTTTTCCCAAACATATTTCCACTTTGTGTTCCAGCAGCTTTGACCTGTGCGAATAGTTTGCTTATCGTGGTCCATGAAGCACCATCCTTCAGATAGCAGAAAACCTGATGCCCACAGAAGCATGTGACTTTGCCAACTCAAGCTTCCCTGGCCCTTGGGAAGAGCGGATGGGGTATCATTTCAGCACAACACCAGGAAAGAGAGGCTTGGAATCAAAAGACGGCAGTACTGGAAGGAACTAAGAAGTTACCTGCTCAGATTCTTTATTGCACATATGGGAAACTGAGGCATGGGTAAAGGAGAAAGAAACACTGGGGTCTACACAGACATAGTAAATCTTCCTGTGGCCTGTCCCTGCCTAACCACACACCCCTGCCTCACAGCACACTCAGGCATGTGCCCATCCACACTCCAGACATCGCAGAGCAGGCCCCGCCCAGCAGGGGCACTCGTGGTCTCTCCGACAGCTGTCTGGGCTCCACCAGAGACCCTCGGCTGGGCCCAGATCAGAGACCCAGAGCCAAGCAAGCTCCCATCTCTGTAACACACCCAGTTGGAGGGACTCGCCCCTAAACCTGCTCCTTTTTCTATCCCTTTCTGCCGTGCAAATCCTCATCCCTCATTCTTCCCAATGGTCATCCTCCACAGAGCCTTGCCACAGAGCCTTCTAGAACCCTGTTTCGATGGTATCATGGTGATGACACTGACTACAGCAGCAATCACACTCTACTCATGGCCCTGCTCTAAGGCACTGCCTGGGTCATCTCGTCCCAGCCCTGACATGTTTCCGCTTGGCACCGTGGAGCACAGCCTTCTTATGGAAGCACCACTGTCACCTGCAAGGGACACACAAAGAGGCGGAGCATCTTGCTCAAGGACAGCCGGATGCCGAGTCTCACTGTTCTTCCACTTCAGTCCCCCTCGCCAGAATCGTCCCAGAACAGTGTCATCGCCACGCGGGGGCAGGTGGTCTCGGGATCCTCACATCCCCACAGCCGCCTCCACTCCCCGTCTCCAGGCACCCGGTTCTCCTCGTGGAGGCCTCTGGGAAAGCAATCCTGCCCCTGCCCCGTGCATCACCCCACCCCCACCCCCGCTCTCCCTCTTCCCCACTCAGCCCGGAATCTACACAGGGTGCTCCAAACTTGGTGCTCTTGGCCGGACACTGTCCTCCTGCCTCCTCCATCTCTCAGTGTCCTTCAGCTACACAGTTCAGCCCTGTCCCACCCACGTCCTCCTCCCCAGAGCCCATGCGACTGGGCGTTAGTGGTAACAAACACGCCACGATGCAGCCAGGGCCCTCCCCTCATGGGCTCCATCTCAGCGGCACCCTTGGTCCCCCATCTAGTTCCTACCTTTGCTTTCAGCTCACTCTTTCATTCCTCCCAGGGGGTCTTGGGAGCCCATCCTCCCACCTACAAATCTGGCAGCATTCACAGTGACACCTCCCTGCCAGTGTCACCAACAGTCCTGTTGGAGACCAGTCTCCCCCCAACTCTGCTCTTCACGCTCCCCTCGGTCCTGTCTCCTCTGCTCCATTCTCCCCACCGGCTAAGGCTCTGTTGCCCTAAACCAGCAAACCAACCACCCTCAACACGGCCACCTTGGCCCCTCACTTGCTCAAGTCATCAGTGACCTTCCCACAGCAGATCCAATGGACACGTCTCAGTCCTGACAAGCTGGCCCTCTCTGCTGCATTTATCATGAGCGACTGCTCCTGCCGTCCTAGACTGCCTACCCCCGTGGCCTTTGGTTCTCGTCCCTCCTCCCTGACCACTCGAGCCCAGTTCTGTCCACGGCTTCCTCGTTCTCGACACGTCCCCTGACAGTGGTGCTCCCCAGACTTCCACGGACGACCCACGTGTTTCCCTCCGCACACTCTCCCCTCTCTGCTGTGGCTGGCACACCAGGTGCGAGCCTAAACCCTCCACGCAGACCTCAGGCTCGGGGCCAAACTGGCTGGGCATCTCCAGGTATGCTGTCAGCAAATGAATACACTCATGACAAGGGCCCTGTGTCTGTGACTTTTTCCATGGTGCTTTGATAATGTGGCTTAGGATCACAGTCTGGCTTCGCGGGGTGATTGATTGTGGGGATGAAGTGTGCTGATGATGCCAATGGGTGCATTTCCAGGTCAAGGTTGTTCTGTTTCTCATGGCAAATTAATGGGTAGTCCCCCAGCACCTGCAGGTGGTGAGAGTCGGTCTCAGCTCTGATAACCCAGGTTCTGACCTTGGGCTTTTAAGGGAGGAACAGAGTCAGCTGCCCTCCTCTCCCATGACAGATATGGTCGTGTCCATCTGCCCTGGCTCAAAGCTGATCTCCACTCACACCCATTCTGATCGTGAGCTCTTGATGTGTAGAGGGGTTGAGTGCTGCTGTGTGGGCAGAGCCAGCCTCCAGCTCTCCTGGGCTCAGTGCGTCCCAGGCACTCACAAGCACAGGTGAACCATAAGGTGGTTCCACCCTGGTGCGGTGCGTGGAGCAGGGGCCCCATTCACATTTGCCCCCCTGGGAATGAGGCAACCCCTAGAAGGATGCAAGGTCACAGCCGGAGAGATTGGTGACAAGCGGCCCTTGGGAAGGAGCAGCCTCCTTAAACAGGTTGGCGTTACCTAGCTCTCAAAATCCCTGCCCACGGTTACAAGGTCATGAACACAGAGATGACACTCACTGCAGTGCCTCTTGGGTACTCCCCTGTCCCTGACAATGCAGAGGGGCAGTGGGAGGAAGTCTTACCAGGAAGCCTGTATCCAGATGTCCCCCGTCACTTATTCACTGTGTGACTCTGGGAAAGCGACTAAGCTTTTCTGAACCTCGGGATCCTTATCTACAAAGCCTTTACCATGACCTCACCCTGCCTCTCCATTGGGTTGACCCAGAGCCATCACGAGCACCCAAGGGACAGAGGATGTAGCCAGCAGGGGTGGTGTCTTCACAGTCCTTACAAGGCTGTCCTGGTGTGGGTCCCTCTGCCACCCCCCTATCCAAGGCCAGCTCCTTCTCATCTTACGGGCTTTAGCTCATGGGCCTCCATGGGGACTCCCTGCCACTCTCTCTAGCATAGCCACCAACTTGAGTGGCTTTCTAAATGATGGCTCTGTTTTATTTTCTGAAGAAAGTATGAACAGTAGTTATCACTAACTGGAACTTTTTAAATTTATTTATTACATTTCTTGCTTATGATCTGATGATCTGCAAGCTGTTGGTCTATCTTAGTCACGGCAGTGGAACATGCCTGACTCATAGCAGGTCCTCAATGAACAGTCACTGAAGAGCCAATGAAGAACAACTGCGTGGACATCCTCTGCCCAAGGAAGGCTGGGATGTGAGGGCTTTACAGAGCCCGACGCCCCGGGGTTTCAGTGGGTTCTGCCTCCTGTCACTTCCTTCCCCAGCCACTTCCTCGATGATGTAAAAAGTTGAGTTTCCTCTTCTGGACGTATTTTCACTGAATTTGGGGAACCCGAGACAATATCGAGCCTGCAGTGGGCTCTGAGCCCCTTCAGAGGAGCCAATCCTGCATACAGTCCCCCAGGTACCCCCATGAGTTAGTATAATGAGTTTATAGTTAGTATAAACAATGACAAATCCTACATTACAGACACCACCAGACCTTACCCCTGAAAGGAGTTTCTACAGACGCCTCCTTGGGGCAGTGTGCTCTCTACTGAACAAAACCGGGACTTTTTCCTTCCAAAGCCACGCCCACAGAGCAGGGACAGACACCTGTCCCTTCACGAAGCCCTTCTTGCCCTTTGGTCTCATGTGGTTCTCCCCAGACTGGCGAGGAAACAGGGACCCAGCATGTTATTTAACATGTGCGATGAATCCTGTTAGCATCTGCAGCTCCCGTCCCTGAATGGCGCCGCAGAGGTTACACCCAAACCCCCGGCTGCACGGGAGCCCTTGGCCGCCATCCTTGTACGCTTGGCCATCTTTTCTCTGCACCCAGCTGCAGCCCCTGGGAAAACAGAACTCACAGCTTGCTTAGAGCAAGTGGACAAACAGGCCACCTTGTCTGGCTGAAATGAACATCCACTCTGCGGTTTGGCCATCTTGGGGAAGGGAAGAAAGAAGAGAAAAAGAGACGGTGAGACAGACAAAGTGGAATGCAAAAGACATCCATCCAGGGAGAAAGAGGATGTGGGAAAAAGAAAAAGGAAACGCTAGTTTAAGGGAGCAAGGAAGGAGTCATACACAGAAGCAAAGAAAGATTAAGAGGGGAGATTCATTAAGATCTCTCAAAAATACAGCTCTGAACTCGGGTGTGGTTCTCAGGGACGGCAGTGAAGACGTGCAGTTGGCAGGAGGACGGAGGAAGCCAGCCTGGTCCTCCCCACCTGTCCTCGCTGCTTCTTAGTCCGGCGCACAGCCCCACACCCTGGCCTCCTGGGAAGCCAGTGACTCGATTCACACTGAGGAGCCTCATCCCTGACGGGTGGCCACAGGGGCTTGTGACTTCCCTGTTTCACACTGCTCAGAAAGGCAAGGAAGCCATGCTTGGGGGACAGAAGGAGGCTCCAAGGGTCCTCTGCCATCTCCACGAACCACACCAGAGTTCACGGCCAGACTTTGCTCCAACAGCACAGAGATCTCTAGAAGGTCCCTTTTGCCACCAAGAGCCTGCCCTTTTTTGCATGTTTTGAAAGGAGTTTTCATAAACCCAGCCTCCTCCATCAGGAAGTTCGAATTTATAAACAGTTCCTCTTATTCAGAAAAGCAGCGATGAGCAGTTTTATATAAAAGTTACATCTCCATTTAAGAAAGAATATATAATTCCACATTCCACTGTCCCTCGAACTTTATTCCCGTTTATGTAGATCTTAATACAGTTATATAGTCGCGGGGCTAACGTCCCCTCTGGATGGTAATGAGGTCCTTCCGAACCCTTTAGCTGCTATAAAGTATGCAGAAGTTAAATGCACAGATGGAAAAAAATTTGTCTCAATTTTATACTTCTGCAAAATGGTAATTTTGTACTTAAAATGTACAAGATGGATGTTCAGAAATATAGGCTGATAGCCTAAATTATATTTGGTCATAATTTATGTAGTACAGTCCCAAAGAGATACAAAAAGGCAGAGCATAATTTATCTGCTGGAATCAGCGATAGCTTTGCTAAAACTCCCATTTATTCCATCCCCCATAGTCCTAAGCAGGCTTCGTCCTCAGGGCTCACTCTATTTAAGTTCCCCATACTGCTGTTTGATCACATATTGTAGTCTATAATTTGCCTATCATCTGAAGCAAATCTAGGTCCCAGAAGTTATGATCTCTACATAGCAACCACTTTATTTGGTAAATGCAAAATATTTATAGCAATATAAAAACCAGATGAAAATAAAATTCCTATAATCATTGGAACATACACACTTTATCACTGGGGCTCATAAGACCATTAGGGGAGGGCTCGCGTGTTGCCTAATGCAATTACCTCTGGACACGCATTTGGATTTGCTGATGCTTGAGAACCAGAGAAGCTTGTTCTTCAGCATCTCTTCCATCTTGCCAGCGGTGGGAAACATCTGGGCACGGGCTCCAGATAGAGTTGCCCCAGAGGAAACTAAATGAACAATAATGGTCAGATGAGTCATCACTGTGCCTCAGATGTGAAAAGGAATTTCCAAGTAGAAACAAACTGCTTAGCAAGGACACTGCCCTGGACAGGTTCACCGTTATCTTCCAGAGAAGTTGACCAAACCAGGGAATGTTGACCGTAATCCTATCTTGGAGCCAAGATCTGTGAGTTCCTGCATTAATCAGATGACTTGGCTTCTTCTTTCAGCCTCCCTTCAATCTGGTCTTCTCATATCTCTACCTTCCCTTTTGTGAGTATGCTTCCAAAATGTTCCCCGGAGATGTTCGGGCAGGAACCTACAGCATAACTGAGACACAGTCCATCGGCAGCTACTTTGCAAAGCAACTAGCTCTTCCAAAAAGTGTGGGGAGAGGCAGAGGAGGCAGAAACACGCAGGCACCAAGCAGAAACCGGCGCTGGAAGACCAGAGAGGATGACATTTCCACGGTTAATTCCAAGCACTTGTTGAGTGCCTCCTCCCTGTAAGCCCTGGGCATATATTCTCTCTAGTCCCCACAACAACCGTGCATGGTAGAGTTCATACATTATCAGTATTCAGTTGAGGAAACTGAGGCCTGGGGAGGTCACCCCGTCAAACAAGTGGTAGAGGAGAGACTGACATCAGGACTGAGACCATTCAAGCCAGCGGCCCGCCCTGTTGTACTTTTCCATGCGCAATGCAGAACACCAAGTTTTCCAAGGTACCTGTGCAGGGATATTGCTTCTCCACCCGCAGACCTCCCTCCGCCCACCTCAATCCCCTTCCGTGTGGCACTCAAGGTTGCCTTCAGCAGTGTGAGATGAAATAAAGCTCCAGAGGCATCTCTCCGATAAAAACCTCCACAGAAGCCTCATATATTTTAGAGATACCAAAGATCTCATGGGTCTTTGAAGATGAGTGTTAGTATTAATCATTGTTGTTCAGATTATTTCCTCGTTTTTAACGTCATCCAAACCCTCTCAACAAAGAGTCACCATTTCTGCGTCCCAGGCAGCCAGACCCTACGCAATGTCCTAGATTTCTCTGGTGAGGTGCTCCCTTCTTCCCTGAAACCCGTCTCCAGCTTCAGCTCCCTAAGTCTAAGGGAATCTCCCGGTTTCAAAAAAATTTTTACTCCAAACAGGCTTAAGTAGAAATCACCTGAGCACAAATTTGAATAGAATTCTGTTCAAATCCAAATATTATCCTAGAAGGTCTATTTTAAACACTGTTTTTTCATACATCACACTGGAGGGAGGGAGAAAGAGAGAGAGAAAAAAAAGAGAGAGGACAGAACCCAAAATAAATGTGTAAAAAACTTAAAGAGGACATGAGGGCAGAGGAAATACCTTGGCCTAATTTATCTCCTGATTCTATAATTATTTCAAGACCAAATATAGGCTCATAAAGTATCAGCGTGGGAAGGAACCCTAATGCCCAAGAACTGCTCATTTTACAATTGGGGGACCTGAGGCTTGGAACAGAGAAGTAATACACCAGTGAAGAGAGTAGCTGGGTCTTTATTCTGGGTCTTCCTTGGTGGCATGTGAACAATGTGTGTTCTCAGAAGGCAATACCTATTGCAGCCGGTTGGGATTTCAAGAATATCTGACATACAGAACCATCCATGACTAGTCACCAGTCCTCTTCCAGCCTGGGAGAGAAAGACATGAAGGCAAGGCTGTGGGGAGGGAGATGGATTTCATCCGCCCGTGCTCTGCCAGGCAGCCCTCCTCCCCGCACAGGTGCGGAGGGAGCGAGGCGGGCTGCTGGCTTTTACCGAGAGCCTGCACACTGGGCCCTTGGTTTGAGTTCTCCTCACCTTCAGGCAATCCCATGGCTGTGGCTCCATCATCCAAAGGAGGCTCAGCAAAGGCCAGTGATTTTCCCAAGGACACACACAGCAGAGCACAATAACACCTAACGCCGTCATAAAGGTTCCCTCAGAGTGAGAAACTACTACTGGTACCTTGTAGAGTGGGAGACAAAGTTCAAGTTGAATCTTGCAGGATGGTATTTGCACACAGAGGACAATTTGTGGGCAGAGCTCCTCAGACCCCAGTAAATATTTGCTCAGTGATCACAGCCCAGCGCGGGGAGAGATGTGCAAAGGCCCAGAGGAGAGAGGCTTTAAAACCCCACAGGAAGCTCTTCTCCAAGTGTCGAGCAAAGGGAAAGGTTGTTCATCACCTTCCCAGGAAGCGTTCAAACTAGCCCTGCCTCCCAGCTACCCTGCAGCCAGGAGCTCTTGATGTGCAATATTATAGAGTGCCGGAATGTGAAAGGCACCATATAAAATCAAATTCTCTTCTATTTTAAGTTGAGTGGTGCACCGGTTCAGCTTTAAAACCTAATTTCTTAAAAGTTTCAGAGGGAAAAAAAAAATGTTCCTTTGCAATTGGAATCGAGTCCACATAAATTAACAGGCCGGCTGTACGTATCCATCTTTCAGAACTTTCCTTGATTGTTCATTTTAATCAAGCGGCCCACATTCTTTGACTTTTCATCCTTCACTGCCCAGAATGATGCACTGCCGCTACTGATGACACACAAATGTTAATTTTGCTCAAGTTCAAACATCACCCACAAAGGGCCTATTTTAAAGACTGCTTTGCAAACACCAGCTGAAAATGAGGATGAGCTGAATCAAACACCGCCGAGAAATTCAGGGGAGGGGAAGCTGTGGTCTTCTGGAAACTCCCAAGTCTTTGTCTCTAGATCCTCAATCTCTCCAAGGCCAAGAGGAGAATTATTGATTTCTAGAGCTGGAAGGGAACCCAGACATCATCGCAGCCCTGCCAAAGGTCACTCGGCCTGCTGGTGAGGGACGGGCTAACTCAAATCTCCCTAGGTAAAGGAGCCTTTCATAAAGCGTGACACCACACATTTCAAGTCTTTCTGTCATTTAGCAGGTTTCAGGAATAGCAGAGCACATCACACACACACACACACACACTCTTAACTAGCGAGCTTACTATAGGACCCTGGCCCACCCTTCACCAACTACCCACTACTTCTACCCCGGCTGCTCTAGCAAAGGATATCACCCTTTCCCAGTGAGGGCACAACAGTGACAGCTGTTCAGAGGGGCTTCGACAGGAATTGTACCCTTGAATATTGAATAAGGAGAAAGTGGCTACGTTCATATCTCTTTATAGCTGAAATTAACTGAAACTTGTCATCTGTTTGTTTGTTTGTTTTCCTCCCCACTCAGTGAAGTTCCATCAGAGAAGGATGTCACCCGTATTAATCAGTACCGCATCCTCAGAGCCTATTGTTGTAGGGCCTTGGTGCCTGGTAAGCACACAGATATTTTCGAGTGAATGAAGGAATGAAATAATTCTGGTCTGCTTTTCATCAGGATTCTCCAAAGCAGGACTGCACTGCGTGAAGTCTCCGAGCACAGAGGTGAGGGGTCTGAGGGTCCCCAAGACTTGGAGAATCATCTTGCAGCGACATGGCCCTGGAGAGTAAATCCAGCCGAATGCTGCCATCCCAGGGATCTCAGTGGACTCGCCTCTAGGACGCCAGCTTCATGTAAACAAGCCATCAGCAGTGACAATTACCAGTTTCTGTGACCCATCAGTCTAAACTGCTCGCAGTGGCAGCCCATCTTCTGAGAGAACAGACGAGACACTTCCACGGCGATGTCAAGAAAAAAATGACTGCAGCTATTCCCTGAGCGATAACAGCTGATCTTGAAATGCAGGACATGTTTCATTTGGCTTATAATTGTGTTCTGTCTTTTAACCCTCAAAGTGTTAAGTATCGTCACATCCTCTAGGGATAAAAAGATCTGGGGTCAACAACTTTCTCTTTTAAAAATTCATAAAGGTGCAAACAAACAGCATTACATCCAGTGGCTGCACGTTGGAAGAAGCCAAGGGAGAAAGAAGGAAAAAAGACAACAACAACAACATTACCCCCCGCAGGATACTTGGCAATTAACTCCAGCTATGTCAGCAAATTTTTGAAAAATTTCCTAAACATGGAGAAGGCTCATCCTCACCATATGAAAAACAAAGCCACTGCAGTGACTCTCCCATGCATTACAATGTGTGTGTCTTACTTCTTAACCAAGCCGCTAATCACGCAAATTATTGCAACTAATTACATCTGAAGGTCTAATTAATTCTTTCAGTACCACATCATTTAGTACACATTCACAACACAGCACCTGTTTTGAAAATCCTTGCAGTTAATTTGTTTATAAACAAACACTATTTGCATAAAATGTTTAATGAATGGTTTAACAGTTAGTACAATACTCCGGTTTTGTCTTAGTAGATTTGAGGTCATCAAAGGCCACGATAAATTAATTTTAAACTATACAAATTAATTTAAATGGAATGTGTGAATTTCTCATTAATAAAGAAAACATTTCCAACATGTTAATTAATATCTCTGTAACAGGCTAATTACTCCCTGCACAACAAGTACATCTTACAAGCAAACCTTAAAGATTTGGGGAGCAAAGGGGTGGGAACTGCAAAAAAAAAAAAAAGTGCAATTCAGAGAAAAACACACAAAGCCCAGTTATACTGGAGAATTCCACCATTTAGGACAAGCAAACCAGGAAAAGAAGCTATCCTCTTATTTTATGGATACAACACATTTTAGTCATCAAGGATGGGACTGTTGAAAAATGTTTCTATCACAGGTACAGTTCCTCTGCAAAGACAGTTAGAGGATGCCTGCCTTCTGGCAAAAACACACAATTAATGAAAATATTAGTTTACAAGTAAAGATCTCTGCTTTGAATTTAGGGCGTATTAGCTGTATTCGAGCCCCAGTGGTAAATATGGGTTTCATTAAACAAATCTGCATCTTAACAGCAGAGTCCGAGGCTCAGCCATCATAACTCTCCCTGTGGCAAACCACGGAAAGACACTTCATGTAGAAACTAAAGAGGGACAGCACTATCGCTCAGCTTCGAGCACAGCCCTTGCAAAAGCCATCCTGAAATATGTTCACAGCCCTTAAGTTTGTTTCTGATTTGCAAGCATTTTCACATTTGATAAGCACCTGTTGTAAATTTACATCCACTCAGGAAGTATTCTTATGATAGGGAGCTGAGAACTGTAAAGTATATTTATATTCCTACCCTCGTGCGGTGTTGCCCCTTAATGCTCAGGCTGATAAAATGACTAGCTACACGGGACCCAGAGGGGTGCTCCACCTGGTTCCCGCAGCATCTGCCCCTGAGGAGCCACTGGTTCCTTCCTCGTGGAAAGGGTTTTGTCGGCAGTGATCAACAAGCACTCGGTTTCTGTTTTAAGTATATTAATTGGAAGAGGAAGAAAGAGAGAGAGAGAATTCAGGGCATGGGGGTAGAACAACAGAGAGACAAAGAGAAGCACACATACAGACTTCACGACACTTCCCTGCGACTTGCCAATACATTTCCAAGAAAACAATGGAAAAAATAGTAGGAGTCCCAATCGGATAGCACCAGGGCACCAGCCTCCGACTGGACCCGGATTTCCACTGTGGTGTTGCTGCCCACAGAGAACACGCTGACCACCTGCCCCTTGGTACTGATGCTTCTTGGAAGAGGTGTCGAGAATGAAACTGCCCCAAGCAGCCCACTGCCAAGCTGCCCTAGCACGCCCAGTGGGGTGTGAAGACCTCCTTGCTTTGCTCTTTTCCCAGATAAATACCAGCCAGGATCCCTGTCCCCGGGGAACCTTCAACACACCTGATCTCGCTGCCCTTGGCTCCACCAAAGAGGCCGAGCATTTCCTATAAACCTCGAGCTCTGTGGATGACGTAGTGGCATGATAGATTTCAGGAAAGCCAGGCGCTTCCCACTCTTTTAAAATTCTTTTTATTCTTTCCAAGTTTCCCACCAGCAGCCCTGCAGTAAAAATTCAGCGCTTGAGAGACAAACATTTCATGAGAACACACTGTGATTGAGGAGAGACAAGCCATCCCATCTCTATCAGGACACAGATGTAGGCTGTTTTGCCCCTAAAATGCAAAACAAACAAACAAAAAAAAGAGTAATAACTGTTGGCACAACACTCAGGACTACGAGCCATTCCCATGTTGACCCCTTTTGAAAAAGATACTCAGGAAAGCCACGTGAGGGATGACTCTAGGTTTCAGCCCCAGAGCCAGCTAGGAGAACGGAGGAGGAACAGAGTGCAGAGTGTAGACTCTCCGGCAGGCACGAGGGGGCTGGCAGGGAGTGGGGCGAGGGCAGAGAAAATGCTTCCGTCAAAGCACAAGCAGGAATGGGCGCCCCACTCTGAAATTTGAAAGTCAGAAAGCTTCGCAGCATAGATGGGACCCAGGGAACGCCCCCCGCAGCCAGTTGCCAAGGCAGCTGCAGGGCACATGTGGGTCATGCCTGAGCCCAACTCCGTCCCTAACTTCTCTCCAAAGTCGGCCGAGGTGCCCCACCTACGGCATCCACGCTACTCACTCCTGTGTCCCCTCTCGCACGAAATCCTGAAGCCTGGCTTTTTCTCTCTCCATTAAAAAATCACCAGCATTTCACAAATAAAGGCGATCACCATGTGAAAAATTATCTTTTAAAATGGAGTTTAATTTGCATATAAGGAACGAGAGATTTATGACGGGCAACATCGTCCAGTACTGCATCTGCCTAGTATCAGTCGTAATTTAGATTGTTTGTGACTGATCTTAAATTCTAAAGCTTGGAGAAGATGAAGTACTCTGTTGCTGTATTATTGTCAGGAGTCTAAGACTTACCAGAGATTTATTAGTAATCTTATCACAAACATGTCTCAAGTTTTTGCTTTTAATATGTGCCAAGCTCCTCTGAGGAATTTTCCTCACTGCAATTATATTCCTCAATGCATGCATTCTGAAGCTGAGTTGATTTCCTTCCCAAAATAAAGCGACCTATCATTACACCACGGCAGCTCTTGTACATTTTTCCTCTGCTACTTAATAATCAATGTATTCATCATTAAAATCTGAGCCCTGAAGCAATGGTTTTTAGCATATTCTAATGACTAGCGACTTGCAAATCACAATGACCTTTCATGTACAGTCTGTAAGCACCTTGTTCTAATGTGTACTGTATTTATAGTTTGCCAATACAAACTAGCCGAAGATTGGATAATTACTGTAATCTATTAGCTCGATTGCTTTCCCTGCTCATTTATAGCATGTGCCACGCAGGCCATTTTAAAAAACTGGCCTATCTTTCATCTCCCGCAAGCTCGGAAAGTAAGGGACACTTCATCTTCGCCGTGTACACACTCACTAACGTCTGAAGAGCAGCCCATCCCAGCTCAAGGAGGCTTCAAAAATAAAGAATCTTCCTTTCCTATTAGTGTCATAATGCTATTTGTGACTGACAAAAAGCACCGCTCGGAGAGCGTAAACTTTCGTTGAGGAATGTCAGGGCCGGTCCCATTCTCTGCCCGTTACTCTGACCTTCAAGTCGCATTTAGTAAGATCTGCTTGTTTCTTCGTTTTGAAAGAAAAAGATAAAGGTGCTTCTCTTAAGAAACAATTTTTTTGCTGTAAGTATATGTTTCAAGTGCAGCATTAAACTTTTTCTTTTCTGTTTCTTTCTTTTCCTTCTTTTTGTTAAAAGCACACCGCTGTGAGTCGGAAACCAATAAGAGCCGTGTGTGGAAGTATTAGCTCAGGTGGCCTCCTGACCCTCGGTGGCGGTCTACTTCAGGCGGTTATGGATAGATAACATTACAGACACCGGTAATTAAAACAACACTAATTTTGTCTCCGTGGCCACGCTTTGTTGTTAGAAACCATCTATCACGGCCTTCACGCATCACACAATGAGAAGACATTTGTCTACTACATTGTGCTTGGTCAACGGTTTTACGGATCTCCCCGTGTACCTGGACGCCGGGGCACTTTTAAAGACGTAGTGCTTTCATTTCTACCCTATTGCTCTGATTAATAACACATTTTGCATGCTTAGTCAAAACACACTGCAATCTTTTCGCCACATATATTCATGGCGGGGGGGGGATGCTAATTTCTTGTCCTTTTAGAAAGAAAATAACAACAATAACAACAAAAGAAATTCTCTTTTGGATTGGAAGAGAAAGGAAAAAAATCAAATATGGAAATATTTGCCTTCTCTGTAAAACAGAGAGCAGCCTAATGAAAAGCATAATATTAAAACACACACACACAACACAAAGCATCTGCTCCAAGACCATACGTATTTTTGACTACACATAGTGTTGATTCTTTTCCATGCATCCATTTGTTTGATTTATGGGCATTCGATCTCACTTCACCTTTTATTACAAGATCTACAGTTGCATTAAGAGTGATAGCAAGTCAAATGTTTTCATATTTGAGTAATAGGGGGAAAAAAAGAAAATATCTAGTCCACAGGGCCTTACAGGAAGTTAGGAGTAGCCAAAATGCAAGCTTGGTTGTGTCGCAATAAACTAAAAGGGAACTGTAACAGCGCATTTCAAGGATCTTTAACAAGTGACACAAACAAGAGAAGAGGCAGACAGGACCATTTAACTTCAGACTCCGCCGAAGAGAGCCAAACTGTAGGCTTCCTGCAGCAAGCTCGGCCGGCTGCTATGGGGCAGTCTTCATTTCTCAGCGGAAAAGCCACCCCCGCGAGACTCCCTAGGCACCCCCTCGACTGCATTTTTTATCAAGTGTCTGAAAGGTGGGAGCTGTTAGAATTCTTTTCTCTATTCGCAGATGATCACAGCCCTTCTTCCCCCGTAGCTGCAGACGCACATGTAGTTTCAAATATTAGCTGGAACTCCGGCCCTCACCAGCCCCTAATTGCTCTCTCAGGGAAGGCATCATAAACGCAGGTATGGCTGACACAGATGTAGCTTCAACTTTATGCAGGCAGGAATGCTACATCGAAGCTATTTGCAAAGTGACATAACTAGTTATTAAAAAGTACATTTTTATTATATTCCTTAGAATTTGCATTCTTCTAGAAACCAGAGTATTTTTGAATGTGGCCACAGAAATGTTAGGGTAATTGACCATGAACGATGTCTGCAAGGAAAAGGCATCTAAATATTTTTCAAGTCAGTTTAATAAATTCAAGTGCTTCTGTCACTACAAGTAACCCGATCATTCAAATAAGTTAATATCAGCATGTCTCTTTTGCCAGCTGCTGGGAGCAGTCTGGCCGCTGTCGTTAAGCAAAAAGGCCAAGACAATGTGAGTTTATCTGGTCCTACCTGCATTTCTACTCCTGATCTGACTCGAACAAATGGGAAGGAAAAACTTACTGACTTTTGGCAAACTACAAAGGTTAACTCAATTCATCATGGAGGCACTGATGCTAACTGCTTTCTGTCTGTCCATATATTTTAAAGATTTAGAAGGCACCTGGTAGCGTTCTTTGGAGAGAGAAGACAGGAGTGTTCATCTCTGGCATATGCAGTCTCTCTTGCAGTTTCCCCCTTACATTGCTGGTACTGTTGAAATCCTTAGACTAAAGAATTTTGGAAACAAGGTTATTTTTCAATGCATTCAAAAGCCAAAGCTTTTCCTTCTCAGGGACGTTCATGAGTCTTTTAAGGTAAGTTAGCAGGGTTTGAAGTTGCTGTTAACCCTTTGAGGAGAAGTAGCTCAATAGCTGCAATGCTAGAAATATAATTCTCATCCCTCATAATTGTAATAAAAGGTGTCTGTCCCGATACCCCGGAGAGAATTTCCAGAGACCGTTGGAAACAAGTAAACCCAGAGGAGACACAAGGTAAAAGGAACCAAGTGACCTGGTTCTTACATCTTAAAACAACAGCTCCAACGTGAAGAGCCCAGATTGCAATCTACTGACGGGCGAAGGGGCGAGGAAGTTCAGGACCTGACGACCGCCAAGGCGGCTGGAGCGTCTCCCAGCCTTGGTCCCACCGAACCCCACGAAACAACCGATCTTTTCACTTTCTGTAACTCATTTGCATGAATTTACTTTTTTGCCTTAAGAGGTTGTTGTAATGTGTGTTAAAACACACAGTGCAATTTTATCTCCATAATATCACAAAAGAAATATTATGTTAGTATAAAGTAAAAAAAATAAAATGAAAGGAAAAAAAAAAGAATGCTGCGAGTTGTGCAGCGCGGCCGGCAGCAGAGCCTTGCTCAAAAGCACCACCCACAGGCGGAGCGGTGTAGTGGCGTCTGGGGAGGGATGGTTTTTGTTAATTTCAGCAATCTGAACGTTAAAAAATGACAGCGCCACGCAAGTTGACGGGGCTTTTGATTGAATTGACTGATTGCCTCGGCTGCACCTGCGGAAAATTGATGACAATGCTGTCTAAACCGTTCATTAGGGTTTGGAACTTCACGCAGATGAAAGCTGGATTCATAAATTTGCTAGACATGTGTTGTAGATAATATGACAAAGCACTGTTTTCAAATGAACGTTTCTTTGACCTAATTTTATCGAAATCATGCAAAGGAATGAAAGAACATTTGTGCCCAAACTCTTTGGAAACAGCTGCAACTGAGGTCTCTCTCTCTCCCCCCCTCCTCTCTCCTTTTTGTCTTTCAGATAAATTTAAGTGAAATATATTATTTGGAATATATCTGCTGGTTTGGTTTAAAATATTTATTAGAATGACAAAGCATTTATTTTTACTTATTATGAACAACGTTACTCTCTGCCAGATGAAGGGGAATTATTTTTAGGTTTTTCAAGCCCCAGATTTGCTAAATTGAACGCAAGTGGAAAATAGATTTTAAAAATAATCTCAATAATGTCATCTCCGTAGACATCTTGGGAAGAACCGTCTCAGTACCAACTGGACTTGCTTTCCATGAGAATCGGACAGCCTGCAGGCTTTAAAGGAAAATGAAATCCCTTTAAAATATTGACTCTTTTTGGTTAAAAACAGTGAGACCAGGAAAAAATGACATCTGTACACATTTTATGTAAGAGTCCTGAATTGCTCTTGATTTTAATGTATCAAAACACTATCAATATTGAATGAAGCTTTTTCTGCGTGTCCAAAAATAAAAAATAAAAAGGTGTTTGAGAAGGGGAAAGAGAGCACCGTTTTCATACCTGCCTTTGCTTAGCAGCACAGGGGAAGAAAAGGCCGTGGCTCAATCCATCTCACCGGAGGTTTGAATTGTGAGGAAAGAGTTACATTTTTAGAAAAGAATACCTGGTAGTTAAGAATTTGAAATTCTTGCTATAGAAATAGATCTTACTTCTACAAGAACCCTCTGCCTAGTACTTGGACTTCCCCCCAAAAAAACAAAATGAATATTTATTAACGTAAGAAGAACCTGGCGCAGGTCGGTCCATGCATCCCAATCTGCCGAAATGCTTCCAAATCTCTTCCCTGGCATTTAAAGGGAATCTATTTTTGTACATTCTCATGAATTTGGGTCTTACTACCAGTAAGGTAATTTCTGATTAGGCATCTTGAGTTTTTCTCTTTTTATCCTAAAGAATCCTTGCAAATACCTGAGGGGCCTGTGTTAACTCCACACCTGGAAGGAGAGAAACTGCAGGTGTGAGCAGCAAGGCTAATAGGTCTGAGTTTTGCCAAGCGTTTTCTTACTGTTCTAGCAGTTGCTTTGAACTGGAAAACATTACCCAGACGATCCAAACAAGGCTCTTTAAGGATGCTATGCCCGAGCTGCTGCAGATACAAAATTACCAAGCAGATATGTGAAAACCCCGAAATGCAGAACAATCCAGGTCGTCTTCTAATCGCTATGTTTCATGTTCTAATGGGGAAAACGTGTAAAACAAATAACTGGGTATTGGGAGCTCTGAGCAATAAAAGCAGAACACTCTTGCATTTCAGTAAATCATGTAATTCCACAGCCAGATTTGGAAAGCCTGAAGCTCTAACCACCTCTTTTGGATCCAGCATTTGCTTCAAATTCAGGGCAGTATGTTTAAAACAAGTCCCCAGTTTGTCTTGGTTGGCCTTTGCGATGAGAATCCCAGACCTGGGATTTATTTATTGACCTCACCAGCCCACCGACAAAGTGAAATACACAGACACTCACTGTGTTGCCCAGTCCTGGGTACTTGGGGGAGCGGGAGCAGTGAAACTCCGCCTTGGCCTTGAAGATGTTACGATTGGGTCAGCGTATGTCAGGGCTGGGGGAATGACACAGACATAAATTCCTGGCAGCACAAGGCAAGAAAACCCAGATGCCCAGAGTGACACCGACTCCAGGATAGCTCTTAGCTCTTGCAGATGGGGGGTACAATTAGGCAGCACGAGCTCTGGGGGAGCAGGGACATGTGTACACGTGAGCCTCCAATGATGTGCAGGACCAGCCTGCGCCTGCTTCTTCCTCCCTTGGTTACTGCCCTTCCGCCATGCTGGTGCAATTCAGCCAGGCAGACAAGGAGAGTGGTCCAAGCAGCACCCAGCCTGCCGTGCTCACCTGTCCCCTGCCCAGCCTGGGCAGTCACGGGAGTATTAACCGTTGGAGAAGAATCCTCCACCTTCTATGCTGACACCTTTACAGGAAACCTTTAGTCCCCAAAATGGGAAAAAGGATTCCCTTCCTTCAAGAAGTTCGGCTAAGAATCATTTCACTCATCCTAGGCAAAAGGTAATTTCCTTCTTCTAATTCCTAGTTTTCAGAAACCCTTCATTGTAGACACATTTAAGGAATCTATACTCCTTCCATCTAAAACTCCTGGTCCAAAGGGGCTTCTTCTTCCCTTGTCCTGTGCATCCTCTCAAAACCCATGCTGAAGCCTCTTCTTTTGTGGTCTGAATGGGGACCCTTGTGAGCCTGTTATGAGACAGCTTCTGTCCTCACTGGGCTCCCAAATGTTAAATTAGTCTTTGTTACTCCTTAGACACAGTGAACAGAAAGCAGAGCTTTTGAATACGGACGCCCTGTAAAACCAAACCCAGCTTGGGTCAGACGTACGTCTCAGGCGACCGCCATCGCAGCAGACACTTGCCAGCGGTAGACTGGAAGTCCAGCCACAGAGCAAGTTCACCCCCTTGGCCAAGGAGCAAGGTTCTGGCTCCAGCCACATCTGCAGTGAAGTTCTTACAGGTGTACACCTGTACTTACAGGTGCTTCGTGGAGAATGCAGGAAAAGAAGGACGCACGTCCGATTTCGGGATGGAAAGTTCTCATTGATGATGGAGGCACCGTGGCACCTGCTCCGCACTGACAGACAGGTATGTGACAGTGCCTCCAGCTCAGGACAGTGAAGTCTCAGAGGCCCTTGAAAAACTGTGTTCCAAAAAATAAATAAATAAAACTGTGCACCAGGGTCAGATCCGGCAGTTGCGTCGGGCAGACGACGCAGATAGCAGGGAGAGGAAAGAGGAGTGGAGCCTGTGAATCCGACCCAGCCCTTCCCAGGCTTAGATAAGAAAATGGCTGAGATGCAGCAGAGTCAGGGCGAGGACCCAGGCCCACGGGCCCTCCTGGTGCATTTCCTCAGCCCAGGCTACTCCTAAACCACCCCCCAAATGTGCCACACCACGACATGCTGCGTTAGCAGCTCCCCATCCCAGCCCCCATACGTGAAGGAGACAGAACCAGGTTGCCATGAATCCATCCCTCCAGGCGTGTAGTCAGCACAGTTACTGGGTGTACACTGGAGATACGAAGATGAAAACGACGCGATCCCTGTCCTCAAGGATCTCCTGGCCAACAGGGGGGACTGTCAGTAAACCGGGTCTCTGAGCTCTACCCCAGCAGTGGGGATGGCCTTGCACAGAGCCATCCACACTCTCGCAGCTCCTTCCTTTGTGCCAGACAAGAACAGATCCATGGAGACAGCCACCAGAGGCTTCTTGGCCTAGAGCTCCATCCCGCTGTGCCTAGCAAGAACGCGCACACACAGGACTGTAAATACACATAGTTCGCCACTACTGGGAGAGAAAGAAAAGAAAAATAAACCATTGGGAATAACAGCATGGTGAGGCCCCAGACTTCAGCAAGTCCCAGCCAGCTTCAGAGGCTACAGCACCTTTAGATGCTGCACAGGAATGCTCTCCTAGCAGAGGCAGGTGCACGGACCTAACTCTCCTCCCCAGCTGTGCACAGACTGCAAGGAAACTGCCCTGTAAACCGTGTGCACGTCAGCCTCTGAGGACAGGGTTTTCTGAGCCTGCTGGTCCTTCTAGAAGGCTGGGAGGATGACGTTCTCAGGCGCACGACTGCATCTCTGCTGAAAGAACATTGCCCCGGTGGGTATTGTGAAAGATTCCACCTCTGAGTGACATGGCTGACACTCTGTAGCCCAGCTGTGACCTGTAACAAACTCCAGCTGGCCACGCAAGGAGGGGAGGTAAGCCTGCCCGAGGCAGTGGCAAAACCATTGCAGCACACAGGGAGCATGGTCCCCAAGCAGACATCAGGCTATATAAACACCTGCAGTGGCCAGTCAGCTGTCTACAGGGCCGGACAGGTAACCCGGGCGTGGGGGTACTGCCCGCACCAGGCACAGGAGGCCTGGGGAGAGTCTGCACCATCTAAACAAACCAACGGCTCTACACAGATGCAGAGCCCAGTGTCCTGGCACTTCCAAACATTCAAATGAAGCCAGAAGTCCAGATAATCATGCAAAATCTCCGATTATTAAATGTTGGTAACAAATTCGTATTTCTTTTAAATAACCTGAGAACGAAGCAAAACATCTGTGGGTAGATTGGACCCTCCAGGCACCCATTTTGTGATTCTGGTATAAGTCCCTTCTCCAAGGATCCTGGAAGCGCATACAAACCTCTCAATTCCCCTCCTTGCGCGAGCCGGGCGTCACGCCGTTAAACGGGACTGGCACGCGGAGGAAAAGGTCAGCCTGGCCTGGAGCAGGGCGGGGCTGGGGGATGTTCTGAGTGATGCTCTCCCATCGGTTGTGGGACTTGTCTGCGGGACCAGGTCATCTGGCCAGAGTGCAAAGGCTTTCCGAGGAAGAGTGACCCTCTGAGCGTGTGACACTGGGGCCCTGTCTCCGGGCAGCATCCCCTAGGCATCGCTGAAGGGCTGCCAGCGACGCTGGAAGGATCTGCCCTGGCTGGGCGGGACGTTTCACGGCCTCTCAGGGCAGAAGGGTTTGCGGGAGGTTCACTCGAACACGACCGGTCTCTGCTCGCAGAGTCTCCGTGCAGGGGGAAGAGTCACCCCTGGTCATTAGGGAATCACCTTTTCACAGCAGCAGAGAGTGGATGAACTGGGTGATTCCAATTTTGTTTTTTGTTAACATTTGCTTTCATGAGCTCGATCTTTTTATATATTATATATATTTATTTATGTTTATAGATATTGATTACATATAAATATACTTAGGTGTATGTATTTTTATATTCCATATTTTTTTTAAATCTATTTCCTTGCTAACTAACATCTACAGATTGAGCCCAATACAATAGTTAAAATATCACATTTCTCCGAATGGGTTTTTATATTGAAATGCGATCACGGAGGCTCAGTGGGAATCAATTTGCTCCCAAGTTCCCTGGTTCAGTCTTTGCCCTCTGACTTCACCGAGGAAGGCAAGCGGCTCCGGGGTCCCCAGGCAGAGGCTGTCTCAGAAGCACCTGCAAATCCTTCACTAAAGGGAAGACATGAACAAATTCCTTTTCTAGTCTCTGGTACGTATCTGTTTGTATGCACGTTGGTGAGTGTTTGCATCTCAAGTATTCGAAAATCCTGTTTAAGAATGCAAAGGTCCGGATAGTGTCATTAAAACAAATGAGTATAACCCTTTGGTCATCTAGGTGAAAGCATTTTGTTGGTTTTTTTTTTTTTTCAAATTGCTATTGCTATATATAAATGTAACATATAGCAATAACCATAGAAAGAAACTGTGCCCTCGTGTATGGATAATTAAAATAGGAACATCTCTGGACTAAATTAAAATGTGTAAAAACCAAATCCTTATAGCATCCATGAAATTATAGAAGCTACAAGTGAATCAGTAGCCCAGGGACGAAGCATTTCTCTCATTACTTCATGAACCTCTTCCATGATCACAGTTTTACATTTTCACAAATCTACACGGCTCTTTTTATGTTCCTAAATATCTCAGCTCACTTTTAATGTCCTCCTTATAGATACGCTAGTTGGTAACATCATGCAAACAGTCTCCAGTCATTTGAGAGAAACCAACACGTTCGGGGCTTTTGATGACACTTATTACTACAAATTAGGAACTAAAAATCTGAACGGGATATAAGGTGATAAATTATATCTTTAAGAACATAAAGGGGAAAAAAATGAATGTTTTTCGGCGTCAGCAAATCAAAACCCACAGGTCACACTCTGTGAATTAAGAAGACCTGAACACCTGGAACCGGTACACAGGTTCTTGCCTTAACCCACGACCCACACAACCCGTGTGATTCCCCTCGACAGAGAGCCTGATATGCCCTTTTCTCCTCTGTACTTTGAGCGTAAGAGGTGTTATTACCCATAACTTTTTATTTAAAGGAATTGTGCAGCTGGGAAAATGAATGAATTTAATTATCAATGCAGTGTGAAAAAAATCATTAGAGCAAGGGCCTGGAACGCCACATATTAAAAATAAACAAAGGCTATTAAAAAACAGTTCCAAAAAAGAATGTCAGTTTTTCTTCAATTCTTAAAATGTAAATACCAAAAAGAAAACCATATGTAAACATCCATAGTTACAGACGAAATTACTCTCTAAAACAATGTTAAATGACTGACTGGGTCATTTAACTTTAAGTCTATACTTTACGTGCCAGTATAGGAAGGTCATTTGATTGCTATGCAGAGAAAAATGAGGATTCTAACATGTTCTCAAAGTTTCACCTTCATAAGACAAAATTTTCATTATAAAATTTTATTTAATGGTGAGCACACGGAACTTTTTTCTCAATTGTACGGCATGACACTTCCATAACCAGAGAGGAACCTTGTCTTTGCCCTTTGAAAGATGGTAGAATTATGCCTTTTAACTAAATTTTTAAAAACAACTCTATATTGATATTTCAGTATTAACTCTATACTAATATCTATATTAATAAATCAGTGAAGGCACTGATTTAGCTGGAATACTGGGGATAAATACTAAGCACAGGTGCCTGGGAAAAGCCTTTCTGGTTGGCAAAGGCCGTGGGGAGGCATGTTCTCTGAGCACACGGTAATGCTCACCTGCTTATTTGAGGCTCAGGATTTCCTGGTTGGGACCAAATTCGACCTGTAGCTGCACAGCCTTTCACGGGGTATTTATAGCAGGACTGTCTACAAATTCTGAACGGGAGGAGCCCAGGCAAGATGGATGGCGGCTCGGTTGTTTACGCCAAGAGATGGCACAGAACAAAAGACAGGGCAGAGTGCGGCCCAGCAGGGGTCTAGCTCCAGCTAAGCAGAGAGCAGGAGGCAGCACCAGGAGCAAGCTGACAGCAGACAAGACATTCCACCTGGGAGGAGAAGAGCGGGGTGCCTGTTTCACCATCAGCCTTCTGCTGTAGCCATAGGAGCCGGACAGCAAAGAGAATCAAAGCTGTTGGAGAGCGCGGGGAAGATGCCCAGTGCCACAGAATCCCACCTGCGTCCAGACGGAGAATGGCCCAGAAGTCGCTGTGTATCCTCAGCTGCATTCTCGCCCCCAGGAGACCAGAGCCACCATTTTGTAGCCGGAAGGCGGATGTGTTTGCCGAAACCCACACTGGACAATTATCACCAATCCATGTCACATAGCCGTGGTTACTTTTGCCGAGAGCTGTAATTTGTATGTGGTTCCTGCTTTACTTATTTTCACATCTCTCCTCTCTACCCATTTCCCGAGACCACTCTGGAAGGTCAGGTTCTAAGAGAGAGGAGAGCAGGGCATAGCTGGCTCTTCCCAGCTTCGCTCCACTTGGGTCCCTGCTGGATCAGTCTCCAGCAGTCACCATCAGGACCCAGAGGTCACCATCAGGACCCAGGGGTCAACATCAGGACCCACTGGTCACCATCAAGACCCAGCAGTCACCATCAGGACCCAGCGGTCACCGTCAGGACCCAGCGGTCACCATCAAGACCAGAAGTCACCGTCAGGACCCGGTGGTCACCATCAAGACCCAGAAGTCACCGTCAGGACCCAGCGGTCACTGTCAGGACCCGGTGGTCACCATCAAGACCCAGAAGTCACCGTCAGGACCCAGCGGTCACCGTCAGGACCCAGCGGTCACCGTCAGGACCCAGCGGTCACCGTCAAGACCCAAAAGTCACCGTCAGGACCCAGTGGTCACCGTCAGGACCCGGCGGTCATCATCAAGACCCAAAAGTCACCGTCAGGACCCAGCGGTCACCGTCAGGACCCGGCGGTCACCATCAAGACCCAGAGGTCACCGTCAGGACCCAGAGGTCACCGTCAGGACCTGGCGGTCACCATCAAGACCCAGAGGTCACTGTCAGGACCCAGCAGTCACCATCAGGACCCAGCAGTCACCATCAAGACCCAGAGGTCACCGTCAGGACCCAGCAGTCACCATCAAGACCCAGCGGTCACCGTCAGGACCCAGCAGTCACCATCAGGACCCAGCAGTCACCATCAGGACCCAGCGGTCACCGTCAGGACCCAGCAGTCACCATCAGGACCCAGAGTCACCATCAGGACCCACTGGTTACCATCAGGATCTGGGCCACCTACCAATCCCCTCTCTGAGACTCTATGGCCGTATCTGTAGACCCAGGACACTGAACAGAAGCACTCGACGGTGCCTAGGGCCCGGATCCTGCAAGTGTCCGAGATCTTAGCCTCT
>CAUYSK010085408.1:0-13148 GCA_963575035.1 Avahi laniger | reverse complement strand
ATGTCCTGTCCCACCGCCCCCCAGGCTCAGCCATCCCAAGGGAGGAGGGGACTCCCGCCCCAAGAGGCTTGTACGAGCAGCGGGCTCCGCCCTCCCAATCATCAATCGTCTGTCGATCGGTGGTGGGTGGGTGGGTCGGTCGCGGAGTCTGGGCTCTGGCGGCTAGTGGGGCGACCCAGCGTGGCCCCCGCTGCCGCTCACCGCTGTTTACGCTCCGCTTGCTGGAGCCGCCTTGAGAGGTCGTCGATGCGCACGTTCTTAAGCTGGAGCAGGTGCTCCAGGCGCCTGACCTTCATCTGCAGGACCTGGACCGCGCAAAGGTCAAGTCCGGCAGCCTGCTCCCTCCTGCCCCCGCCTCTGCAGACCCCCAAGCCCAAGCTCAACCCACCCCCCACCCCCAGCCTTCCCAGCCCTCCCGGTGCGCCCTCACCTGCACTGTCTCCTGCGAGGCCAACAGCTCCTGTTCTTTTTCAGCGATCTGGAGGAGGAAGCTTGGGTCGCCCTGCAGCGCCTGGCTATACCCAGGAGGCCGAGGTGCAGGTGGCCGAGCCTCCCTGGGGCGGGAAGCAGCTTAGCGGAGGTCTGGACCACGGGCCTCACCCTCACTTTCCAGTACCTTCCACATTCCCCATCTTCCCCTTCCCTGTCTCTCCACCTTCCCAGGCGCAGCCTGCTCCCACCCACCCTCACCTCCAGCCTATATTGGGGGATCACTAAGCCTGGTGAAGTCAGGAACTGCCAGCTTCTTTACCTGAGCTGCCCCCCTCCCTGGGGGTCCGGGGCACCTTCACCTCGGGCCTTCTGGGATAAACCTGAGGTAAGGCAAGTGGAGGAGTGACCATGCTGGAGTCCCATTCTCCGGCTTCCCCTCCACTCCCACCTCCCACCCTCAGCATTAGGAAGGAGGACAGGAAGAAAGCTCCTCCTGGGAGGGAGAAACGGGAAAGCCACCTTACCCACATCCATGTAGCCACTGCCATCCTGGGGAGCCAGCTCCTGAAAAAACCCCCGTGGTCCACTGTTCCACTGGTCCATTGAGCCTGAGCTCAATCTCCCAAGGGAGCCCCCATGTTCTTTCCGCTGTCCCTGAGCCAGGCTCTCTTTTAGCCAGGCACCCCTCCCCCACATTTATCGCCAAGGCGGGGCTTTCCGCTATCTGGGAAGCACCCACCACCACCCCCAGCAGTAGGAGAAGTTCGAGCAGGGTGGCACCTGTAAGGAGCCCGAGCCCTGCTTCCTGCGCCTCTGCCGCTCCTCCAGGCGCTGCCTCAGCGGGATGAGCACCAGCTCCACCACTCCGGGGGCGCACTGCGCGATCTTGCGCATCACGTCGTCCGGTACCGAGAAGTTCAGCTTGTTCAGTACCTTCCTGGTGGGTAGACAAAGGGATAGTGGACTGGGTAGAGGCGGGGTGAAGTGAAGGGGATGGGGAAGAAGGAAGGGGGAATAGTGGTCCCAGTCATGAGTTCCAGTGCTGCAGCCCTGGGGGAATGAAAGGGCATGGCATCTGAGCCCCCAGGCTTGGGTGTCCCTAAGTTCCTTGTCTCCTTTCCAATAAAAGGGTTCCCTGATTTTGTTACCAGAAGGATTCTGTCTGTCTTGACCCTCCCCACCCTGCCACCAACAACAGTCTCAGCCTGGGCAGCCAAGACCACAAAAAGTGAAGGAGCTGGGGCAGCCCTTCCTAGGAATCCAGGGTGGGGGGCTGGAGACTCCTGCTCCTGCACCCATGCATTCTGCTACCTGTTCAGGTGACTCCAGTTGCTGAGCTTCTGCTGGAGAGAGTTGGCAGGGACATAATTGTGCATCTCCACCATCTTGGGGAAGTAAAACTTGATGACCTCTGCAACCAGGACTGAGGGAGTGGGAGTAAACATGGAAGGTGGGAAAATGGTTAAGGAAGAAAGGGGGTGAAGAGAAGAGGGGTGGGGTGGGAGAATCGGGTATGGCAAAGTGTTAGAACCCAGCAGAAATTGAGATCAATGATCAGGTAGAGGAGACTAAGTCTCCAGCATATCTGAGAGGAGCTGCATCCCTTGCCTATTAACTCAGGGCAAGGGAAAACTGAGATCTCTGATCCTCCAGCAGAGAATGAGTCTCCAAGAGAGACTTTCAGGAGCCCAGGAATTCACATGGATGCACATGCGCACACATGTGTGTGCACACGCACACACACACTCCAACACCAAAGTCACAGACTCACACAAGCAGAGATACGTGTGATAAGATCCCCCTACAGATAAACACATAGGTCAGAATGTGTAGACACACAAAACAAATACATAGTAGAACAAATACATAGGCATACATGTACAACACACACACATAAGCATGGAGAGTCACATGTGCACATAGCCTCCCCAAATATACACATACAGAGATACATAGTTCTGTCATTGAAAACCCAGGAGACAGTCCTAGAAACACAGACACATAAACACATAATCACAAAGAAACACATATGCATACAAGACCTCCCCAGATACATACATGTCAACACCCATATGACACACACATGCTCAGACTCCCACAAGACAGACATATAGAACACACAGCAATGAGTGAGCACATACAGAAATACACAGATACTTATGCAGACACATATTTTAGGCAAGTCATTAAATTCCCTGGATCCCTCCAGTCAGAGACACACACCCCACATGCACACAGGATAGAACATGTAGACATACATATGGACATGCATTGTTCACACATGGGTGCAAATAGAAAACATACACAAGCACACAGTTCTACAATTGAAGTCCCAGGAGACAGATCCTCCCCAAACCCCTCTCCCCCTCTGTGCACACATACACAAAGAGACAGTATGCACACAGACCCATTACACACGTACATACAGGACAGAACATGTAGACACACAGGGACGCACACCTCCGTCACTGAAGTCCCGGGAGAGGTTTCGCTTGGGCCGGGACAGAGGGATGTTGTCTACCCACAGGTAGAGCTGGTGCAGCGCCTCCTCGTCCACGCTGCTCGCCATCGGCAACCTCCGCAAGCCTAAACCGTTCCAGCTGTGTAGCGTCCAGCCTCAGCCTCACGACCCCTCAAGCGTCTCCTCTGTAGCTGCTGCAGTAGCCCAGACCCGCTTTTGCCTCCCCAACCCAGAGACTCACGTCCCCGCTGGGAGTGGCCATATTGTTTTCTGAAACCATGGCAACCATCCTCGCCTGGCCTGGGAGCAGGGCATTCTGGGAATTGTAGGTTTGTTTTTTTTTTTTTTTTCCCCTCGCTATCTCCTGTCAGGCCCCAGCTTGGAAAAGGCGGTTAGGTGTCCTTGCTTTCTCCTCCTCCCCAAGAAAGCATTACTTCTGCTTCCACGCCACCTGCTGACCAGCCACTGACCCACTGTGGAACCTGCCAAAGCCAATCAGGACCCCAGAACTCCTGTGCCAGCATCCCCAGGGATGGGGTCCTTCCATCTTCTGGGCCCTTTAGCTGTCAATCCCAAACAAAGGCAGCACCTCAATGTTTGTCAGCTTTTTTGGGGGTCCGTTGTTAATGATCTGCTACCCATCTGGACTGTGTGACAGTCTCTGTGATGGTGATTCCTTGCTGGGTCCCTCACCAAAGCTTGTGCTCCTAGGGCCATTACCACTCCCCCTTCCCAGCAGTGTCCTGGTGGGGCTTTTAATATGTAACCCAGACTCCCAGGGAGAACACCAGAGTTCAAGGCTAATACCTTGTGCAGGTCATTTAATTTCTTAGCTCTGTTTTCTCCTTTGTGAAATGGGTATGGTTCTCAGACCTACTTGTCCCAACAGGATAATGGGAAAGAGCTTTACAAATGAGGAAAATGTTAATATTTACAGAAGACCTATATTTATATGGGAACTGGGGGAATGGAAGTGGGTCTAGGTACAGAAGCAGCAAGAGCTCCTGTAGACAACTCCACATCCTGCATCTCTTCCCAAGGAGCTATTCTTCCACAGATTAGAATTTGATTTCAGTACTCAGTTCCATTTCAAACCAGCACTACCCTTAGGAGAGTTAGGAATATGGTACCCCCTTTGTAAAGGTGTACTTTTAGAGCCAGCCTGGGGAGAAAGCTTACTTCCACCACAGACTAATGGTGTGGCTTTGGGCATATTACCGGACCTCTCTGTGCCCATTTCTCATGGTTTTATCTACCTCACAGGGGTTTTGTGAGCATCTAAAGTGTTTAGCACAGAGCCTGGCACACAGCAAGGGCCCTATCAACATCAGCTGGTGTTATCATTAATGAGACAATCTCAGTTCTCCCAAAGGAGGCGTTCCCTTGGCAGAAGACAAACGCAAGTAATTTGCCTTGTTGGAACTTGAGGCAGGGACCTGGGCTGGCCTGGGGCACCTGGGGGTGGTGGCCACTGCTTCCTCCTTCTCATTCCAGGGCAATCCAGAGGTAGGTTGGACTTTCTTACAGCTTTCTGGTCTCCTCCTCCAGGGCTCAGACTAGGGAGGGAGTGTTGATGGCAAAAGGAGTTCCAACTACTTTTTGTTGTCTTTTAGTTTCAAAGCCTTCAAGGCCTGGAGGGGATCCCTGAATGACAGAAGTGCAGAAGGCCAAGCGTGGAAGTCACCCCATTTTGTTCTAAAGTCATGCATAGTGGCCTTACCTTTCTAGAAGAAACTACACCAAGGGCAGGCAAGGGACAAAAGATGACCTGGGGATTCCCCACTTAACATTCCAGAGTTGGGAGAGGAGAAACTTGGTGGCAAAGGGTGGGGGTGGGGGGGGGTTGGGAGGGAACCACAGAGGTGATGTGCCAGCCCCAGGCGAGGTGGGAAAACCGGTTTGGGGCCCAGAGCTGCCAGCTCTGCTCAGGCCCAGGCCCTCCCCTGGCTGGAACTACTGGGGCCTAAGGGCCCCAGTGAGGAAGGGTTAGAGAGGGAAGGGCTAGGCCCCAAAGGAGAAAAAGGGTAGGATCAGCAAAGAGGCCTGTCCTCACCTTTGGACTGGGGGACCCCCCAATGGAAGGCACGGCACAAGGAGTTACCAACTGATCCCCAGCATCTTGGGGGTGCAACCTGTTCCCAGCAATTTTACTTTCCTCCTACCACTGCCTCCAGGGGTGGCCACCAGGCTTGGAGATGCCAAGCACTGAAAGGCCTAAAGGGCTCCCTCTTAAGGCACCAGAGGTAAACCAGAGAGTGTCCCATATGTCCCTCCAAACTCTAACCTGAACCCCAGGAGCTGCCCCTTCTGTCCTCCAGGACAAAAATACCCCTTTCTGTCTCGGCCCCACACCTGCAAGGATCTTTTAAAACCAGTCTTGGTAGGCCTAGTCCCCAGATGCATATTGTTTGATTTGGTCCAAAAGAGACTGTTGGCTCCCTCCCTCCTGTCCCAGCTAAGTGACCCCAAACTTCTCTCTAACTCCAAAGCAGAGCAAGGCTGGGTTTCCTCTAACCGGCCCCCAGGCAGGTACACTGAAGTCAGCTTCCTCACCAAGCTTCGATAACATTTAGATATGGGTGTTGAGAGCTCCCCCTGCCCCCTTAACACTTGCTTCCATGTACCACCACCACAAGGACCAAAGGGAACTGGGAAAGAATGTGTCCCCCAAGACAGACGCAAGCCCAGACCATGAAGGATGCACCCTTGGCTGTTAAAATGTTCACCCCCACAAAAGGGAAGTGGACAGATTTATTGAATTCAAACTGGGAAAGGAGCAGCTGGATGGCTGGACTCTGGGCCCAGCCCCAGGCCCCTCTGCCCAGGATGGCGCCCTGCCAGAGAGGGAGAGGCATGGGACCTGCAGCCGCTCACCAGGGAAGCACCCACTGTCACTCCCCTGGAGGACCTCTTGGAAATCTCCAATCTGGAAAGAAAACCAAGGGCCAAAGTCACATGGACTGGGCCAGAGAAAGGAACTGGGGAGGTGGAAAGCAGGCAGAGGAGGGCTCAAGAGCCCATGGTTAGACTGTGCTTCTCAAGGCGGCCCAGGGGTTGGGGTGGTGGCTGCCAGCCTTTCAGGGGCCTAGGCTGGACCTTCCTCTGGAGTCCTTCCCAGAATGGCTTTGGGGTCCCCCCGACCAAAGACCTGGTGTGGACGGCAGAGGGGAGAGGCACTCTCCGGCCAGGAGCTTCCAGGGCCCATCCCTGGCTTCTGCTGTGGTTAGTCCACTGAGGGCACGGTGTAGTAGCACCGGACAGCTCCCCACCCACCCCAGTGGCTCCCCTGAGCCCAGGGGCAAATGGGGAGGAAAGAGGACTCTGAGAAAGAGGCAATAAGCAGGCAGTGAGGCTGACCTCAGCCCCGGGCCCAACTGAGGAGACTGGGCCTGTCCCAGGGCCAGGGGAAGCATTGCTAAAGGATCTGGGGCTCCATACTCTGGCTCCATCCATAGCGGGTGCCCAGAGAGTCCTCTGCCCTGGGCTGCTGCCGCCAATCTGGGTTGGGGGCATGGCTAGGCCCAGTGACTCAGCTTTGATGTCCAAGACCCCGAACTCCTGCCTGCCTGGCATGGTTCTTCCTAGTCACGTGGACCAGATCGTGTTCCAAGTGGAGGATGTGGCTCTGCACACGGTCGTCAATGGGGAAGGAGGTCAGATACCTCTTGACCATGGCAAAGTAAGCCATGGCCTCCCCGAAGCTGGGTACAGGCACCTCATCACCATCCTCCTCATCATCTTCATCGTCATCTTCCTCATCCTCCTCTTCATCATCCTCCTCGTCGTCACTGTCCGACTCGGAGTCCTCCCCACCTTCCAGGAAATGGAGAGTAGGGCACTGGGCCTCCTCCTGGGCACCATAACCCCCAAAGCTGCCACCAGCTTCCACTACTCCCTGGGCCCAGTCCTCAGCCTCCAAGCCCTCAGAGGAGCTCTCCTCCTCCTCTTCCTCGTCATCTTCATCACTGTCATCAACATCACCCTCTTCCTCCACCTCCTCTTCCTCCCCTAACTCCTCTCCTTCCCCCCCTTCCTCCTCCTCCTCTTCCTCCTGGCCTTCCTCCTCCTCCTCCTCCCCTTCACCCTCCTCTTCTTCCTCCTCCTCTTCTCCTTCCTCCTCCTCCTCCTCTTCCTCCCCCTCACTCTTGAGGGAAGTGGTGATGGTGGCATTAGGGCCACCTCCAAAGCCAGCCTCACGAAAGCAGGCAGCTATGTCCGAAGGCTCCACTGCCTGCCAGGCCGCAGCCACGAAGTGCAGGGCCTCCATGAGGCCCAGCTGCAGGCCTGAGTGATCCTGGCTCTCTAGGGCGGTCATGGCCTTGAGCAGCATGGCCTGGCGGTAGTGGCCCTTCACCTGTTGGACCACTCCCCGCTCCAGCGGATGCACGGTGCCCGGTGGGAAGAAGGCCAGCTGCACATGCCGCAGGCCCGAGGTGTCCAGGGACTGGACAGCCAAGCGGCCAGCCAGCAACAGGACCCGTCGAGACTCTGCGGCCATTCGGGTGTCCAGGGCCTTCAAGTACTTGGCCAGGGCCTGGGTGGTGACACCACCCTTAGAGTTGGCGGTGTAGTCGCAGGGCAGGCCGGCTTGGCCTGCACGGGGCTTCGCAGACTTGCCGGCCACCAGCGGGGGCAGCTTTTCGCTGCCATCGGCGTTGGCGCACAGCAGGACGCTCAGGCGCTGGGTGGCTTGGCGCGGCCGTCCTTCGCCTCCGAACAGCCCCGCGGCCTGGTCGGGCAGGAAGTCGTACCACAGACTGGTCTCAGTCGCGCTGAACACGTCCTGCGAGGCATAGCCCTCGGCCACCGACGGTGGCTGCTCCTCTTGAGCGTGCCAGCCCGTCATACCCCCGCCGCTGCCCTCTGAGGGCACCGCGGCCGGGCTAGCAGGCGCCGCTGGGGTCCGCGGGGCAGAGTTTCGCGACCGGGCGCGGGCCACGCCACTGCAGGACACCACACCGTGGCGACGGCGGAAGCGGTCCAGCCAGCCGTTGGAAGCGGTGAAGTCGTCCATGCCCAGCTCCTCGGCTATACGCAGCGCCTTCTCCTTGAGGATGATGCCCTTGACCGGCAGGCCAGCGGCGCGGATCTGCTGGAACCAGGCGATGAGCAACCCCTCGAGCTTGTCGTAGGGGGACAGCTTGTTGGTCTTTCGGCAGGTGGAGGCCACACCGTACTTGCGCTCCGACGCCAGGATGGCGCGCTTGTTCTTCAGGATGGTACTCAGCGTGGACGGCGGGATGTTGAAGCGCCGCGCGATCTCGCCCTTGCGCAGGGTCGGGTTCTCCTCCACCTCCTGGATGATGCGCGACTTCTCCCGGAACGTCAGCTGTCGCCGCTTGGGGCCCGGGCCCGCGGCGGGGGGCACCTGGCGGCCTCTCCTGCCCGCCCCGCCCAAGACAAAGCGGCTCGCGGGCGCGGCAGCGGGACGACGACCCGGCTTGGCCGGGGCACCTCCGGGGGCGCCGCCGGGCGCGGCGCCGGGCGGCGGGCGGCGGGCGGCGGGCGCGGGCGAGAGCGGGCGGCGCGGGCGCGGGAGGCAGGAAGTGCCGCGGCGCGGGGAGCTGGGAGCGCGACGAGCGGGGCGGAGCGGGTGGAGCGGGATCTCGCGGGAAGCGCGGGGACGCCGGGCGCCGCCTCCCGGCCCTCCGCACCCACCCCCTTCCCGCCGCCCCGGACCTGCCGCGGGAGGGCGCTGCGGCCTGCGGGACCGGCCGGTGCTGGGGCGTCCGGCTACGGGTGGGCAGCGGCGCGGCGGGGACGCGGTGCATCGCCACAGGGCCGAGTGTATAGCGATTTGTTGCTTAGAAAGAATAACAACCAAGTTTTTTTTTTTAAATTAAGGTACAATCACCCACATTTTTTGCAGAAACTGAAAAATACAGGGTGCTAAAAATCGCCTTTCACCCCAGCACTTGGAGAGATGCACAGGTAACATTTCGATACATTTCCTTCCAGTCTTGTCTCAAGGCGCATGTAGTTTTCTTTTTTAAAATAAATTGTATAAAACTGGCATCAGGCTGTATAGACTGGCATCTCCTGCTGTTTTACCTGGCATCAAGTGATGAGAATTTTGCCATATCGGTAAATATCATTGCCAGCATGCTTGTTAATGGTTGCATATTTTTCCAACTATAAATGAGCACTAATCTATGTAACTTATTGTTACACATTTAGATTATTTTTATCAGCAACACTACAGTTGTAAATCTATTTTATGGTGCTAATGACATTTTAAAAATTCTAGTAATCCCACAACCCATAGATAAACACTGTAACATCTTGGTGCTTTCTGGGCTTTACCATGCATGTAGTCACAAATATATGTGCTTGTACTTACAGAAATAACATCATGTATATACATAAGCATGAATCCCTGAAACCTCTTCCTTCTGCACCAAAACGTAAAAATGCTAAATTCTTAAAACAATGAATGCATAGTGCTGTTTTTAAAAATCTCTTAAAGCCACATTAGAGGGAACTCATGCAGTAGGCAGAGGAGAAGGCGGTGACCCAGGGGGACAGATTGAGGATCTGAGGCTGGATGAAGCTTCAAGTGAGTGGGTGTAGACAAAGAAGAAAAGAGGACCAAGGACAGTGCCCTGGGTGCTCCAAGGTTAAGGGCTCAAGAAAGGAGCAAAAAGACTCATGAGGAGCCCACAAATTGGTAGGAGGAAAACCAGGCCAGTGTGGCATTCTGGAAGCCAAAGGAAGAAAGTGTAACTCATGGCTGTTTTAGTGTGAATTTCTCTTTTCATGTTTATCAGCCATTTGAATCCTGTGAATCTTCTAGTCACATCCTTAGCCCATGTGTTTATCTTTTTCTTGACTTGTAGGAATTCTTTACATACTGTGAAGATAAAATCTTTGTCAAATATATTGCAAATGTTTTCTACCAGTCTGCCACTTGTCCTTTAACTTAGCTTAGGGAGTCTTGAATATGAGAAGTTTTTAATCTTCAATCTGCCAATTTTTTCCTTTGTTGCTTCTGGGTTTTGTGTCTTACTTAGGCCTTTCCCATCCCTGAGATATAAAAGATAGTCTTCTAATCTCAAGATTTGAAAGAATATATGGGAGACTTTTTCTAGTAGGAGCCCCAGGAGTGCTTGGCCCAAGAGGGGTGTGTGGTCACTGTGCAAAGGTGAATGTAAGATTACGAGGACTCCTTGCCATGCATCTTCAGGAAACCTGTCTCCATTTTGCAGGTTTCATCCGTGTGCACATACGTCCCTCCTGCCCTCTTACCCACCTTGGCTTATATTCAATGGGTGTTTGGGTGAATGGATTATAGGTGGGCTTTTTTTTTTCTACTTTGCTGAATTTCCAAGTTTTCTTTAATAAGCAAGTACTACAGCCCTTTAAAATGAAAAGGAGAATGGAAAGCCTGCTGAGGGGCACGAAGAACAGTTTGAGCAGCCTGGGTCCAGAGGAGAGAAGGTGGACTGTGGGTCCACCTAACAGTCCTAACAGTGAAAACTGGCGCTTGCAGAAGGAGGTGGAAGATACCAGGGCCTCAGATGGAAATGGTCGTTTGAGAGGGAATGGAAACAGGCCCTGTGTACTGCTACAGGCAGCGCATAGACCAGGTGTCTGGAAATGGCTGTGCTATCAACACGTGTATGTGTCTTCTTTTCTGTCCTAGAAGTGGCTGAGCCAATGTCCTCAGTGTGGCACAAAGGAGGGCCTAGAAATAGATGACACTGTGGGTATTTTGACTGGGTGTAGGGGGACAGATGCAGTTAGCAGGAAGGAGGGTATCCAGCCATTTGGGAACATCCGTAGCATTCCCAGAGCATCCCAGAGCCAAGAGTGCCAAGAGTCCCAAGAGAAACACCTCATCTCTCCTCCAGACCCCACAGGACATGCTTTAAAAAAAAAAAGCTTTATTGAGCTATATTTCACATACTATACAATTCACCCACTTAAAGTCTACAATTAAAGTGTACAACTCACAGATATGTGCAACCATCACCACAGTCGATTTGACAACATTTTCATCACCTTGGAAAGAAACCCTGTACCCTTTAGCTATCATCTCCCTATCCCCTCAATCCTAAGCAACCACTTATCTACTTTCTGTCTATAAGTTTCCCTGAACATTTCATATGAATGGAATCATGTGTGTCTTTTATAACTGGCTTCGTTCACTTAGCATCACGTTTTTAAGGTTCATCCACAATATAGCAGTATCAATACTTCATTCTTTTTTATGGCCAAATAACATTCCATCGTATGGATTTATGACATTTTGTCTATCCATTCCTCAGTTGGTGGACATTGGGATTGTTTCTACCTTTTGGCTGTTATGAATATTGCTGCCATAAACATTGTTTGCAAGTTTTTTTGTGTGGCCATGTTTTCATTTCTCTTAGGTATATACCTAGGAGTGGAATATGGTAATTCTATGCTTAATCGTTTAAGGAACTGCCTGATTGTACTTTAAATTAATCAAAAAATTAGCGAGTGAGAAGTGACTTGAAGAAAAAAGAAGAAAACTTATACTTGTTCTTTTCTTTAAAAAATATTTTAAAGTACAGAAAATATTGAGAATAAAAACATTTAATCACCTTTAATTCCACCAGAATCAAAGAATATCCTTGTAGAATATCTTCCTATACATATTATTTTTAATGGGACCATACTTGGTATAATATTTTGTAGCCCATATTGTGAACATCTTTTCCTGTTGATAAACAGCTACATCAGTGAGTTTCACACTTCTTTAACTCTAGGAACCCTTTGTTCAAAAGACCATTTTCTGGGATCCCAATACATAATCATTTAATAATCAACAGTTCCTTATTGAGCTCCTGCCAGGTGTCAGGCATCCCCCACTGCCTGTTCTCCTTGAAGGCTGCAAGAATTGCACAACACAGAGGTACTCCCTCCCCTACTGAGGAACGATGACTCAATGAACATACATTTGTATGTACTTTGATCATCTCCTTAAGAGAAATCCTCAGAAGTGGAATACTGGGATCAGTGGCCAACCTTGAGCTCAAGCCCATGCAAGGTGCTGGGAAGAGGAAAGAGAGGTGAATGACTTGGTCCCTTTCCTTCAATAGCTCTGTCAGCTTGAGGAGATGAGATTCAGGAAAGGGAAAAGGAGGTTTCAATACTTAACGCATTAACTGCCATGTGAGTTGTATTTAACTCATGCTAATTTTGAGCCTGGGACCTTGCGAAGCAAAACCTGGGCAAAACTCCACAGTTGGCTTATGAAAATCTTATTTGTTGATGTTCTTATTGTTACAATTAATGTTGACAAATTCATTCTAAAAACGTGGATTAAATGAATAGAAGTCAAGACATTTTGGTTTTCATTAAATTAGAAAGGATTGTTTTATTTTTGAAGTTTTTATCCTATTTTCGTAATAAAACACCATGGCCCCAGGGAAAATTTTTTTTTTTTTTTAGTGTGGCAGTCAATGTGTTAATGCTGTACCTCCTAGGAATGTTCCTACTTAGGAATTCATTCTGTAGATAGATAGCGCACAGACATGTAAGGGCATACTTGCTGCATCATTGTAAAAGCTAATAACCTAAATGTTCAGCATTAAGATATTAAGTAAGTATATATGGTTAGGGTAGTAATATAGATCTATCTCCAAGTAAAATGAAGAAAGAAAGGTGGAGAACAATGTTTCATAGGCTGTTTGTATACTCTACAATGTAAGCATACGTGTACTTGTAAATGTACAGATCTGCACTGTTCAGTATGGTAGCCAGTACCCCCAAGTGGTTACTGAGCCCTTTAAATGTGGCAAGTGCAAATTGAGCTGTGTTGGAAGTGTAAAATGCACATTGGATTTTTTTTAATTTAAATGTTATATTTCTTAATATTGTTTTTCTTTTTTTTTTTAGACAGCCACAGAAGCTGTGATCTACACTGGATTTTGAAGACTTGGAATCAAAAAAATGTAAAATATCTCATTACTAATTTTTATGTTGATGACATGTTGAATAGTGTTTTTTTTTTGTTTTGTTTTTTGTTTTTTGAGACAGAGTCTCACTTTGTTGCCCTGGCTAGAGTGAGTGCCATAGCGTCAGCCTAGCTCACAGCAACCTCAGACTCCTGGGCTCAAGCAATCCTCCTGCCTCAGCCTCCCAAGTAGCTGGGACTACAGGCATGCGCCACCATGCCCGGCTAATTTTTTCTATATATTTTTTAGCTGTCCAATTAATTTCTTTCTATTTTTGATAGAGACAGGGTCTCGCTCTTGCTCAGGCTGGTCTCCAACTCCTGAGCTCAGAC